>PVJN01036854.1:0-21303 GCA_004026805.1 Lasiurus borealis | reverse complement strand
AAGAAAATGGTGGGTCTTCGTGGCCATAATTCTGAGGCCCCCCTGGGGCAGGGGCTCCAAGTGGGGCTAGGGAGGAGTGGGAGGCTCTTTTAGGTGATGTCTCAGATACTTGAGATAAGGTATGTAAAGTGAGGAGTAAGAAAGAGGATGTGGTATTGGATAAAAAGGGTTAGGAGGTACCATCAAACCTCTGTGGGGTGGGGATGGGTGACCACAGCCCAGGCTTTTGTCTTGGGCATGGAAAAGACAGAGGCAGAGGGGTCTCAGCTGAGCATCACATGAAAGGGCTCTGGAGGATTGGGGCCTCGTGACAGGAGCAAGAGGTGGGGGTGAGGAGTGGTGAGAGGATCTGGAATGTCCCGTGGGGCTCTGAGGAGGGAGGGTTGGGAGTGGGGGCAAAGAATGGGGCATCTTATGATTCTCTTGCTCTAGTGGTAGGACGCTCAGTGAAGATTCCACATTCTCCCCCAGCTGAATCAACTAGATTTCCAGTACAAATTACAAATGGAGTGAGACTAGTTTCTGCTATGCTGAAATACATGCATCATATCTCAGCTTCTTCTTTTTTTTTCTCTTAATGTCTTTTTATTAATTTTTGAGAGAAAGAGAGAGAAAGGGAGTGGGATAGAGAGATAGAAACATTGATGTCAGTTGGCTGCCTCCTGCACGCTACCTACTGAGGACTGAGCCCGCAACCCAGGCATGTGCCCTGACTGGGAATCAAACCAGTGACCTCTTGGTTCATGGGTTGATGCTCAATCACTGAGCCACACCAGCTGGGCTCTCAATTTCTTCTTTCTCACAGACTTTAAGAAAATTCTTCTTGATTTGACTTTCCTCATTCATGGTGCTGTTTTACGTCTTTTTTTTTTTTTTTTTACTATGCTCCTTAATGTAGTCTGGAAACATTCTATTCATTCTTGTCCATCTGAGGCTCTTAAAAGACTGTGCTTACTTTTTGGATCCTGATGTTTTTTTTAATATCATAAGCCATTTTTAGATATTAATGAAATTTTTATGGACTAGGTTTGATAATTTTGTCTAGTGTGAAGTAATGCTTATTCAATACTCATTTTAAAAACAGTTACATACTGAATTTGCAGGGTTAAAATAACAAGATGCCTGGGATTAGTTTTTAAAGACTTTAACTAAAAACAAGCAAATAGGAGACTTGACTTAGGGTGCTGAACACACAATACAATATACAGATAATGTGTTATAGAATTGTATACCTGAAACTTATATAATTTAATTAACCAATGTCACCCCAATAAATTAAATAAAAAATAAAACAATATAAACAAACAACAATAACAACGTAAAGAAAAAGCAAATGTGGCAAATGTGATAGTTGTTGGATCTGGATGAGGCATATAGAAATCCATCATCTCTCTTTTTCTCAGTCAGTTGCAATAAATTTGTCTGCTGTGTTCTCAACCCCAACCTCTGCCTACTTCTGATCCATCTTCCTCACTGTTTGTCAGTTATCCTTCTAAAACACAATCTGATCATATTTAAAAAGAAGGGTGAATTTTTTGAAAAAATATATTTTATTGATTTTTTACAGAGAGGAAGGGGAGAGATAGAAAGTCAGAAACATCGATGAGAGAGAGACACCGATCAGCCGCCTCCTGCACACCCCACTGTGGAGATGTGCCCGCAAGCAAGGTACATACCCCCAACCAGAATCGAACCCGGGACCCTTCAGCCCGCAAGCCGACGCTCTATCCACTGAGCCAAACCGGTCTTGACAGAAGGGTGAATTTTATGTATGTGGAATATAGCTCAATAAAACAATCTTCTGAGGTGGCCTTGTCTATAGAGTTAAAGGCCAAACTCCGTCACTGGACACTCAAAGTCCCCAAGGCAGCTTTTTGGTCTCTTCTTTCCCCGTGTGCGTTAACCAGGCTGCTAATAGTTCCCTATCATACCATGTGCTTCCATGCCTCCATGCATGTATCTGCTCATGCTAGGCCTTCTGCCTGGAGTGCTTTATCCCACAGGCCAATTCCTCATTGAAGTCATTCCCATCCTAATCTGCCAGAGTGGAACTATAGAAATCTATTTAGATGGTCATTTTGTAGTACTTCATGAATGTCTGCTATGGCTCATATCAAATAGTGCCTTGATTTATAGCAATTTACATATATGTCTATTTCCTATACTTTACCTTGAATCTCTTCAGAGCTATGTCTTATTCATTTCTTAAGTCCTTTGTACCTAGCATAGTCCTTTGTACCCAGTACCTAGAGGGCATTCAGTCAATTAAAATGCACTTTTGAGTGTGAGAATGAGTGGAGTGACATGGGCACTATTATCTCCTGAGAAGGGACTGAGTGAGGATCCTAGGGTCCTCATGGCACTTTCCTTTTAGGATCCATAGGCCAACCCCGGCTTGGTGTCGGGAGGCAGCTCAGAACGAAAGCCTGGAACAAGCAGCTGTATCCTGAGTGGAGAGAAAACCAGGGGCCTGACTGCTGGAGAGGTGGGAACGTGGCAAATTCTGGGGAGGGCGTGGTGGAAATGGGGTGGGGAGAGAACTGGGTTGAATGGAGTTTGAGAAGAAGCGGAAGGGTATGTGAGGAGGGGAAGCCAAGGAGTCCCAGCTAATGCAACTGCCTTTTCCAGGTGGCCCGGTGTCCTTGAAGGTTCGTAATGATGGGCCTACGCTGGTTGGAGCAAATGTCTCCTTCTCTATTTCCCTGCACTTCCCTGAAAGCCAAAAGGTGCTGCCAGATGGACAGGTCATCTGGACCAATGACACCACCATCAATGGTGAGTACCTCTCTATCCCAGGCCTCCCTTCCTATGTCCCAGTTCTCTAGTACTCTAATGAGCTCAGGGAATGCCCCCTTCCACCTCTACTTTAAAAAGACAAAAAACAAATTATACATGTACTGCATATTCATTGTAGATAACACAAATAAAGGGGAGGGGGCCTTAGAGTTGCCCAAATGGGGGACAGAAGAGCCAGTAGACTTAGAAGTTAGATGGATTTAGATTTAAACTTGTTGCTAGTATGTGACCCTGGGCAAATACTTACTTTGTGCTTCCGTTCCCTTATCTGTAGAATGGGGGTGTTAACTACAATGAAATGTGATAATATATAAAGAATTTAGCACAAGACCTGCCCTAGCCTATAGTAAAGGCTCAATAAATGTTAGCTGGTGCTGTTATTTTTACTTTTATCCCATTAGCTAGCCGTGGTTCTCAGCCTTTCTAATGCCGCTTACCCTTTAATACAGTTCCTCATGTTATGGTGACCTCCAGCCATAAAGTTATTTTTGTTGCTACTTTATAACTGTAATTTTGCTACTGTTATGAATCGTAATGTAAATATCTGTGTTTTCCGATGGTCTTAGGTGTCCCTGCTAGTGGTTCTTAACCTGTGAGTCGCGACCCACAGGTTGAGAACTGCTGCTGTAGGCCCTCTCCCCTCCACTGAGAGCCATATTAGGGGTTTGGTATAATGCCAGGGTTTAAAGGTGACTCTGTATCTACCTTTCAGGGAGCCAGGTGTGGGGAGGACAGCCAGTGTATCCTCAGGAACTTGATGGTGCCTGCATCTTCCCTGATGGGATGGCCTGCCCATCGGACTCTTGGTCTCAGAGGAGAAGATTTGTTTATGTCTGGAAGACCTGGGGTGAGGGACTTCCTGCTCTGGCCTGTCATCCTCACTTGGATTCACCTCTTCCTACCTGATTTTCTCTTTCCTTGTGATCCCATCCTTTAAGCTCTGCAAGTTTCCCTAATCATTTTCCCCATGGATCCTGCCTCTTCCATAGCACCTAGCCCCCTGCAACTCTATTATAGTTCTTTCTGGTAATCCTTCCTCAATTATAGTCCCATTCCATGGAACCACTCATTAGGACTCCTTCCCTGGTCCCCATATCACCACCTTCCAAATACTATCTAAAATTACCATCTTAAATTCATCTGACCTTCTTTCTCTGGTGCTGTTTCTAATCAATCTGCTTTAACCAGTAACCCTCATCCCTCCCTTCTTTTCTTTCCAAAACCCGCAGGCCAATACTGGCAAGTTCTAGGGGGCCCGGTGTCTGGGCTGAGCATTGGAACAGACACAACAGTCCTGGGCACAAACACCATGGAAGTCACTGTCTACCACCGCCGGGGGTCTGAGAGCTACATGCCCATCGGTCACTCCAGCTTGGCCTTCACTGTTACTGGTAAGGGTTAGGAAGGGGCAAGGCCCCTACAGCAAGAGAAAAAGGTGGAGAGGTTTGGCTGGACTGGAAGGGGAAAAGGGAAACGTGTATAATCTTAAAGGAGCAGAACCAGGAAAACCTGGACAAAGGAATTTGGGGCTTAGAGCCCGTGAAGACACAGTCAGCTTGTGGTTGGAGGGTGTGGCTGTGAAAAGAGAAGCTATGGCCTAGGTGTGCATCTCACTTTTTCTGGTTGCAATTCCAGACCAGGTGCCCTTCTCTGTGAGTGTGTCCCAACTGCAGGCCTTGGATGGAGAGAACAAGCACTTCCTGAGAAACCAACCTCTGGTCTTTGCGCTCCAGCTCCATGACCCTAGTGGCTACTTGTCTGGGGCTGACCTTTCTTACACCTGGGACTTTGGAGACAGTACTGGGACCTTGATCTCTCGAGCACTTGTGGTCACTCACACTTACCTAGAGTCGGGCCCAGTCACTGCCCGGGTGGTGCTTCAGGCTGCTATTCCTCTCAGCTCCTGTGGCTCCTCCCCAGTTCCAGGAACCACAGATGGGCTTGTGCCCACTGAAGGGGCCCCTGGCACCACAGCTGGGCTCGTGCCAACTGAAGGGGCTCCTGGCACCACAGCTGGGCTTGTGCCAACTGAAGAGGCCCCTGGCACCACAGCTGGGTTAATGCCTACAGCGGATGTAGGTACGACATCTGGTCAGGCGCAAACTGTAGAGCCCTCTGGAACCACAGCTGTGCAGGTGCCAACCACAGAAGTTTTAGATACTACGCCGGTGCAAGTGCCAACTGCAGAAGGCCTAGGTACCACACTTGCAGAGATGCCAACTGCAGAGGCTATAGGTACGACCCCTGATGTGTCAACGGGAGAGCCCTCTGAAACCACAGTTGAACAGGTATCAACCACAGAGTTAGTGGAGACCACAGCAGGAGAGATACCCACGTCTGAGCCTGAGGGTCCAGATGCCAGCCCATTCATGCCTACAGAAGGTATTACAGGTAAGAGGGCCAATGTGCATGAGGTTTATTGAGGTGGGGCATTTGTAACTACAGAGCTGAAAGACTTCCCCAGGACTCAGTTGTTACTCACTCAATCCTTTGCCTAGCGCAATGGGAGTCCCCTCAGAGGCCTCACTGGTTTTAAAGTCCTCAAGTCCCTCTTAATGCCATGGAATAGATGTGGAGTTCAGGAAGTCAGGGCCTTCTGCTAGGACCTGGGGACAGAGCTTGTTGCTTCTCTGTCCCTGAGAGCTGTTCTCTGAGGGACAGGCCAGGGAATGACAGACTGTGGTTATTTATATAATCTTTATATCTCATTTTCTGTGCAAACGTAAATACATAGAAATATTTTCCAAATTCTGACACCATTTCCCACCCCTGGATTCTCTTCCCAAAGCAGATCAGTCTGGAATTATAGTACTGAAAACGGGAGAGTGGGAAAATGACACTTAGATAAGTTAAACATATATCTAGCCTAGGGCCTGGCACAGTGTGGGGTACAATAAATACTTGTGTTTTTTTAAAAACTCTAACTCTACCCCAACTGTGAAACTGTGGGGCAGTAACTTCTCCTTCAGGGCCTCAACTTCCTTATCTATACCATGAGATTTTCCCCGGTCTTGTCAGATTCCAAGCCTGGATCCAGTAGCTCTGGCTCTTCTTTTTCCAGGTGAGTCATTTGTCTATTGACTTCTCTCCTCTCCTGCCAGGCTCCCAGAGCCCCCTGCTGGATGATACAGACACCTTAACCCTGGTGAAGAGACAAGTCCCCTTGGATTGTGTTCTGTATCGATACGGTTCCTTCTCCCTCACCATGGACATTGTCCGTGAGTCTTGCCTACTGTGGGGGCTGGCGGAGGGAGGTGTGGGCTATCTCAGGTTGCCTGTGGAAGGAGTTGCTCACATGGGCAAGAATACTTAAATCCCAGAGTTTTCATTTGAAGGCATGGGGATAGGATTAGGGAAGCAGTTTAGGGATTTCTTATCTGTGGGCCTTTAGGGAATCCTGATAGAGGAATCCCAGACTTAAAATCTTACAACTTTGCAGAGGGCATCGAGAGTGCTGAGATCCTGCAGGCTGTGCCATCCAGTGAAGGGAATGCATTTGAGTTGACTGTGTCCTGTCAAGGCGGGTGAGTGTCCCACTGGTGGCCCTGAGAACTCCTAGTTGACTGTTAACCTACTCTTTGGTATCAAGTGTTCCTTCCCAGACCCCCTGACATAAGATGTCACTTCTCCCAGGCTGCCCGAAGAAGCCTGTATGGACATCTCATCGCCAGGATGCCAGCCCCCTACCCAACGGCTGTGTCAAGCTGTGCCACCTAGCCCAGCCTGCCAGCTGGTTCTGTATCAGGTGCTAACAGGCGGCTCAGGGACCTACTGCCTCAATGTGTCTTTGGCTGATGCCAACAGCCTGGCAATGGTCAGCACCCAGCTTGTCATGCCTGGTAGGTACTTGGACAAGAGCAGGGATGAAGAAGGGCAGTGGGCAGAGGCTGTCAGGGAGCAGACACTGAAGCAGAGCCTGGGATTCTATTCACAGGTCAAGAAGCAAACCTTGGGCAGGCTCCCCTGTTCGTGGGAATCTTACTGGTATTGATGGTTATGGTGCTTGCATTTCTGGTATACAGGTGAGAACCCCACCATCCAGCTCACACTCCTTTATTCCTTATTTCCACCACTCACTCTTCCTCACAAGGAAGTATGGTGTCCAAACTTGGAAGTTAAAGAGCCTACACTTGGAAGTTAAACAAGTGTGGGCTGCATTCTTGCTCGTGGGATCTTTGGGAAGTAGCTTAACCTTTTCGAACTTCTGAAAAGTAGGAAAACTAACACTTATCCTGTGGGTTGTCGTCAGGATTAGAGACAATGTGGATAAAGCATCTGGTTCTAAAGCAAGAGTACAATAAATGATTATATTGATGACTATTGTTATTGGCAATATCAAAGGTGGAGGAGGTTGGGTGAACTGAGTTCTCCACCTGCAAAAAGAGCAGATCTCTAGGCCTGGAGTCCTCAAATAGGGAAGCTCGTAGGGAGAGAGGAATGGACAGAGGCTACTCCAGAAACAAGAGAGGATTAATCAATCCTGTAGATAAGGAGAAGGTTGGGGAGCAAATCTCAATGCCAAGGAAACCTGAAAAATGGGTGTGTTCTTTGGAGAGGCACAGACAGGCTGCCTTGACCACTGCTAACCAATTTCCTCCTTCTTCTCCTAATATCAGGCGCAGACTTATGAAGCAGGGCTCTGCTGTCTCCCTTCTCCAGCTCCCACAGGGTAGCACCCACTGGCTGCGTCTGCCCCAGGTCTTCCAATCTTCCTCCATTGGTGAAAGCAAGCCCCTCCTCAGCAGGCAGCAGGTCTGAGTACTCGCATGGGATGCCATGATTTACCCAGGGTGGACAGCAATGCCTATCTTTTCTCTACTCGAAAGCTGCCATTACCTGAAATAAATACTCAGAACCTGATGCTGTTTTTTTCTTGCTTCTTGGGAGAACCTATGTCATTTATGGAGTGAAAAGTAAAAAAGAAGGAGGTATACCACTTACTTAACAGATATCGCAATGAGGGGAAAAAAATAATTTTATTCAGATGAGGCACTTGCATTTTATGAGTTTGGTGTGTGTGTGTGTGTGTGCGTGCACGCGTGCACACACATATGCATGGGAAATAGTGGAGGTGGTATAGGATAATAAATACTGTAAGGGTGAAGGAACACTGCCCTGAGCTGGCAGGAGGGTGTGGCAGCAATATACAGAGCCTATGGAGTACAGTCCAGGGAGGTGGATTCAGGGCTGACTTGGAGGCTGAGTTGTCCCCCTCAACACAAGAAGCCAAAGAAATTGGAGGAGCGGGGGGGTGGGCCCACGAGCATGGGCATCTGGTTCCTGTGGGTGATCTTGATCTGGAATGGAAGGGGACATGTTCAGATGCAGGACCTGGTGTCTTGGGGCTGCAGCAGCAGAGATTTGGGGGAAGACCCGTGGGTTCAGGGTGGGTTGCTGAGGTCCAAGATAAGCCATTCATAGTAGGATGGCCAGGGGCTGAGAAGTCAAGGTATGAGAGGAATGGTGCACAGGGGAACTTCAGGCATCAGATGGAAGTAAAGAAGTTATGGAATGGAGATTTGGGATCCATGGAGCCTGAGGGTTCAATTTTTGGCAGGCATAGGCAATACTCACTGTACAGGGCGTCTGCATCCAAGGTTCTCCATCAATTTGCATGGGAAGGGTTTTCGTGGTGCTGTGGGAGGCCAAGGCAGATTGGTGGAGATTTCCTTGCCATTCAAATACCAAAACTCTGTTTCTTAGGTTGGCTTTCAGATCCTTTAGCACTGAGATCTCCTAGTACAGCCCATCCCCACCACTCCCATGACCCAGGTGCTCCCAGCTCAACTCCTTCCCTCAAGCCCCTAGCCAGTTTTCCTTACTGAAAGGTGATCTCAGAGCACTTGGCCAGCCGACGTCCAGCACTTTTGAGCTTGGTATAGATCTGGCCCATTTCAATTGCACCCTCCAGCCCTACTACTTCCAGCCGCTTGTCACTTAGGTCTGGGGGTGAAAATAGTGAGATAAGTTTTGCAGAAGCAGGGTACCTTCAGAGAGAGTCACACCTTCCCCTTAGTCCCACTCACTCTACTTCCAAAGCTGTTCCTCTCACCTGGTACACTGGTTTTCAGGATGTCAGGGTCAGTGATGACTTTAGCTGCAGAACCTAAGGCCTGGTTGATCCCATGGGTGTCCCCTTGGGGTCTCTTGGTATCACCCCAGAGGTTGGATCCACCATGCGTGCTAGGAATGTTCAGGACTGCAATACCTTCTAGAGATAGGGAACTCAGATCCAGTGGTTTGCCACAGATCTGAGGGTAGGAGAAAACAGATCTTTACTTCATGACATAATCAAGGGCGTGACCTCCTCCTCCACCAAATGACAAAAAGGGAAAGCCATGATTTTGAGTTTTGCAAGGGATGAAGGGAAATAGGAATTGGTATATCTTGAGAACTTGGGAATTCAAAATTGGAGAGCTGAGAGGTCAAAGCAAAGGTTCAAGAATATTGGAAGTTCTTGAGGCACTTGTATAGGGAGAAACTAGGATATAAAAAGCCGAAAAGGATGTAGGGTTAGGTTTCATCATACCTACCTCAACTGTCAAAGACTCCTCCAGCTTTTTGCATGTTGAGAAGATGGATTCAGATGTGGCAAATTCAAAATACCATAGCTTGTTCTTCATTCTGTATCAGCCCCAACACAAGACCCAGTAGGGATGGGACAAATTATGCAGTTGGCAGTGACAGGGAAAGGCATCAACCTCCTGACTCCATACCCGTGTAGAATAGGGTACCTTTGGGTTGAGGGCTTTCCTAGAGATGTCACTGTCCATATAAGTTCTCTAGTCACACTTGGCTACAACTGGTCCCTGCCACTGTGTATACCTACCCCCACCCCCACTTTCTCTCACCTGCTGTTGAACTTCTCAGGATATTTCTCTCGCATCATGTGGAATCGGTGAGCAATAGAGGCATCCTGGGGAGATCAGGGCATATAAGATCAGAGGCCTGCCTCCTCTCAGCACAGAACTTTCTTTAACTTCCCCATTTGGGAGCAGTATGCCTCATGTTCTTTTCTTGCAACTCACACTACTGGGCCTCACCCCCAATTTTCCCATTTACAGCTTCCTTAACCTCTACCTTCCCAGTCTGCCCTCCTCCAGCCTGTGCCTGCTTAACCCCTACTTCCTCTCTTCCACCATGCCCACTCCACTGACCACACCAATGGAGAAGTAGTTATTGATGATTTGAAAGGGTACTGGGTCACACTTTTCTTCAGTTTCTTGGGGTATCACCTCCACAGACCATCGATCCATATGTACCACTTTACTCGTCTCTAAATCCTTGAGGATCTTCCCCAAATTCTGTCCCTCATAGCCTAGGGAGTGGGGAGAAGACAGGTTAGTATTCAGCCCAAAATCCCAGACGTACCTCCTCTTAGTTCCTAGCTCCACAAATTCCCAGGGATCCTCTGTCCTGATTCTGCAGACCCTCCCAGCCCTTGCCAGTGGAAGGGAAGGCTGCTTGGACATGGATCTTGCTGACCCTTTCTCCACACTGTCATGGAGGATGAGCGCTCCCAATGTGTGTACTCATCTAACAATGACACCAAAGTTCACCTGGAAAACTAGAGAAGATAGCCAGAAAAATGTTAAAATGAGTGGTGAATGGGGAAAATTCATATCTCCTCTCTCTCTCTCACTCCTTGACACTTTCTCTGTATAAACAGTGTGAATAAAATAAAAAGTAAAGGCCGAAACCAGTTTGGCTCAGTGGATAGAGCATCATTGTTGGCCTGCAGACTGAAAGGTCCCAGGTTAGATTTCGGTCAAGGGCACGTACCTTGGTTGCAGGCACATCCCTAGTGGGGGGTGTGCAGGAGGCAGCTGATCGATGTTTCTCTCTCATCGATGTTTCTAACTCTCTATCTTTCTCCCTTCCTTTCTGTAAAAAAATCAATGAAATATATTAAAAAAAAAAAAAAAAAGTAAAGGACAGAGTGCCCAGAAATAGAATGAAGTATATATGAGAATTTAGTATATGATAACATTTCAAGTAAGTAGGAAAAAGGTAGATTATTCCATAAATGGTGCTGGGTGTAAAAGTTACTCCTTATACCAAAATAAATTCAAGATCAAATAATTTAAATGTAAAAAAAGGAAGCAAAATTTTTACTAGAAGAAAGCACAATGCTTTTACAATCTCGAGTGGAAAAGTCCTTTCTAGGAGACAAAAAAGGGAAAGACTAAGTAACACAAATATATTAAAATTAGAAACTTCTGTATGGTTAAATAAACAACACACTTTAAAAAAAGAAGAAGAAGAAGAAGAAGAAGAAGAAGAAGAAGAAGAAGAAGAAGAAGAAGAAGAAGAAGACAAAAAGTCCTACTGGTTGTCTGCCCAAAGACTGAAGGGTCCTAGATTTGATTCCTGTCAAGGGCATGTACCTCAGCTGCAGGCTCAATCCCCTGTCCCGATCAGGGCATATGTGGGAGGCAACCAACTGATGTGTCTCTCTCACATCAATGAGACACTGTGTCTCTCCCCCACCCTTCCAACTCTGTCTAAAAAAAATCAATGGAAAAATATCCTCGAGTGAGGATTAACAGCAACAACAACAAAGACAAAATACAAACTGAGGAAATATTTCTGCAGTACAGACAACATTCAAAAAGAGCTCACAATTCTATATTTATAAAGTCAATAGAAAAATTGGCAAATAAGGCAAACAAGCCAATCACAGAAGAAAAACAGCCCTAGCTGGTTTGGCTCAGTGGATAGAGCATCAGCCTGTGGACTGAAGAGTATGGGGTTTGATTCCCATCAAGAGCATCTGCCTGGGTTGCGGGAGGCAGCCAATTAATGATTATCTCTCATCATTTGATGTTTCCATCTCTCTCCCTCTCCCTTCCTCTCTGAAATCAATAAAAATATATTTAAGCCTGGCCACGGGAGATCATGGTTCGATTCCCAGTCAGGATACATGCCCGGGTTGTGGGTTAATCCCTAGTGTGGGGTGTGCAGGAGGCAGCCAATCAATGATTTTCTCTCATCTTTGATGTTTCGATCACTTGCTTCTCTCCCTTCCTTTCTGAAATCAATAAAAAAATATCTTAAATAATAATAAAATATATTTTAAAAAAAGAAATACAAGTGGACAATATGCATATTAAAGATGCTCAGGTTGACAAAGTATAAAGAAATTGGGAAAATCAAATGTTAAAGAGATTGTGAATAAACTGGCACTCTCATTTGCTGTTAGTTGGAGTATATATTGTTTTTGTTTTTATTGATTTCAGAGAAGAAGGAAGAGGGAGAGACAGAAACATCAATGATGAGAGAGAATCAATGATTGCCTGTCTCCTGCACGCCCGCCAACTAGGGACCGAGCCCAAAACCCAAGCCTGTGCCCTTGACCAGAATAAAAACTGGGACCTTTCAGTCCGAAGGCCAACACTCTTTCCACCACGCCAAACCGGTTAGGGATGGAGCATATATTATTATTTCATTTTTGGAAGGCAATTTGGCAATTTTTATCAAAATGTTATCAAATTTTATCAAAACATATCCTTTGCTATAGCAATTCCACTTTTAGGAATTTTACCTACAAAATCTAACACATATGTGCACAGTAATGGATATACAAGTAAGTTTGCTGAGGTACTTCAAAAAGAGCAAAAAATTGGAAAAAATCTATATCTCATCAATAAGGGAAGATTATATAGACGGTGGCAAATCCATGCCAAGAAATAATGTGCAACTACTGGATGCTAAATGAAACCGATAGGTACTAACATGGAAAGATCTCCACGACACATTATGCAATGAAAAAAGGACCAGAAAAATTTGGGTAGCATGATCCCATTTATGTTTGTTTAAAAGTTCCGTGTGTGTGCATGTGAAAACAGAAAAATGGGTGCAAATAGGAAACAGTGGGAGGAATGTGAAATTTGGTGAGGAGTAAGGAAAAAGAGACCTATGTGTGAAGACTTACACATTTCACTTTTCAAAATATTTTACAGTGAAAATGTACTGATGCATTATTTTCTTTTTAATATGGAACACTTCACAAATTTGTGTGTCATCCTTGCACTGAGGCCATGGTAATCTTCTCTGTATCATGCCAATTTTAGTATATACTAGAGGCCTAGTGCACAAATTCATGCACTGGTGGGGTCCCTCAGCCTGGTCTGCGCCCTCTCGCAATCCGGAACCCCTCCGGGGATGTTGGACTGCTGGTTTTGGCCTGGTCCCCGAAGCCCAATCCAGATAGGAGGGAGCCCAATCCTGTGTATTGAGCGTCTGTCCCCTGGTGGTCAGTGCACATCATAGCGACCAGTCAACCAGTCGTTGGGTCACTTAGGTGTGTGTGTGTGTGTGTGTGTGTGTGTGTGTGTATATATATATATACATATATATATATATACTGCTCAAGCAAGCACTAATTATTTTTTAAGAAAATAACTAATCAAGTATCAAATCTTTATGCTCTTGGAGCCAGCAATTTCACTTCTTGAAATCTCACTTAGAGAAATTCTCACATCTGTGTGCAGAGAGAGAAGTGCAGTGTTCACCACAGATGGTTTGTAGTAAAAGACTAAATGCTACCCAAATGTCTATCAATAGGGGACTGGTTAAATAAATTGTGACAGGCATTTTCCTTACCAGGAGCACATCCATGCTTTTCTTTCCCGAAAGGCGTGCCTCTGCTAAACTCTAACAGTCACCACAAAGACTTGCAATCAGGGGAGCCATGGGCAGCAGCTGCTCCTCCTGGGCTCACCCTCTGTGTCTTTGACCAGAATCAAAACTGGGACCTTTCAGTCCACAGGCCAACACTCTTTCCACCATGCCAAACCGGTTAGGGATGGAGCATATATTATTATATGCTGTTTCCAAGGCCCCCTTTTCTCTGACTTTCCAGTGAGTGAACGCAGCCCCACCTTGGCTCACTTCTTTTTTCCCTGTAACAGTTCTAAAGAGCTAAAGCAGCCTTGCCTAGTCTCTCTGCTGTTGCTTCTTCTACCCTAACTCCTTCCTCGTTTCACTATGCTAACTCCAATAAGCATACTCTCAAAAAAAAAAAAAAGTAATGGCATTCACAAAGCATAATACTATTCGGTAATAAAAAGAATGAGGCAGCCCACGCAGGTTTGGCTCAATGGATAGTGTTAGCGTGAGGACTGAAGGGTCCTGGGTCTGATTCAAGGACACATGCGGGGGTTGTGAGCCTGATCCCCAGTAGGGGGAATGCAAGAGGCAGCCAATCAATGATTATCTCTCATCATTTGTTGTTTCTATCTCTCTCTCCCTCTCCTTTCCTCTCTGAAATCAATAAAAAAAAAATATTTTTTAAAAAAAGAAATATAATGACAACCAAGATGAAATGTTTAGTTAAAAAAAAAGAAGAAGAAAAGCATCTGTAAAACCACCTTGTTGTTTAAATAGATTACTATGTCTCTAGAAAGAAAACCATGTAGAAATAGACTCTGAACTTTAGGGAGATTACAGGGAACTTGCACTCTCTTGGCATGTATATCTGAATGTTTGAAGTATATTTTACCACAAGCATATATTATTTTTGTAATCAGGAAGAAAGAAAAAGATTACAAAATTGGGTCTTCACTTCCTCACATTCCATTGATGGTTCAACCCTCTGTAATTTGCCTTTCACCATATAACCCTGCTGAAACTCTTTTGGCCAAGATTGCCAATGATTCCTGCCAAAACCAATAGTATATCTTCAGTTCTTATTTTAACTCATGAAATTACTCACTTGGCTTCTAAAATAGCACTCTCTAAGTTACAGAGGACCCTCTCTAACTGCTCCTTCTTAATCTCTGCGGTAGGCAGAATAATGGCCCCTCAAAAATGTCCACATCCTAATCTCCAGAACCTGTGAATATGTTGCATTACATGGCAAGCAGCTTTGCAGATGTGATTAAATTAAGGATTTAAAAAATGGGGAGATTATTCTGAATCATCCAGGTGGGCCCAAGGTCATCACATGGGTCCTTATAAGTAAAAAGAGGACCCCTAGAGCCTCTAAAGTTTAGAGTCTAAACAAAACACAGCCTTGTCAACACCTTGACTTTACTGCAGTGGGATCTATTTTGAACTTCTGATCCTCAGAACGTTAAGATGATGAATTTGTGTTGTTTTAAACCACTGTTTGTGGTGATTTGTTATAGCAGAAACAGGTCACTAATACAGACTCCATTCATAATTCATATTCCTCTGCTCAAACCTTAAATAGGGTGATTACCAGGATCTTCCTGTCCTCATCCACCTTCTCTCCTTAACTTTTTTCCTGGCAACTCTTCTGTTCTCTGGATGTCAATTACCCCCCAAGAGCAGAGGACTTTTGAACATGCATCTTCAGCCCTGACTTTTCTTCTAAATTCTGAACATTGATTTCTAACTGCCGACCACACACTTCTATCTGGATGCTCCAAAAACACCTCAATGCAGCATGTCTAAAAATGAATCTTTCCTCCTTAAAATCTTTCTTCCTCCTATATACCATATCTTAATAAATGCCATCTCATCTGCTCAGTCCTCAGACCAAGGAAATGTACTTAGACTGGTCTTCACCTCCTCCTCCACAATCCATTAGTTACCAAACATTGTGGCTGTTACCTCATAGCCCTGGTTAGGGTGCGTGCTAGTGGCAACCAATAGATGTGTCTCTCTCACATCAATGTTTCTCTCTGTGTGTGTCTCTCCCCCTTCTTTTCACTCTCTCTAAAAAAATCAATGGGGCCCTGGCCAGTTTGGCTCAGTGAATAGAGTGTCAGCCTGCAGACTGAAAGGTCCCAGGTTCGATTCCAGTCAAGGGCACATGCTCGGGTTGCAGACTCAATCCCCGAGTGTGGGGCATGCAGAAGGCAACTGGTCAATGATTCTCATCATTGATGTTTCTATCTCTCTCTCCCTCTTCCTTCCTCTCTGAAATCAATAAAAATATTTAAAAAAGAAAAACAATGGGAAAAATACCCTCAGGTAAGGATTAACACAAAATAAAACAAATAAATAAATAAAATCTGGCCAAAATTTTACTTTGTAATATGTATTCAAAGATATTCCTAATTTCTGGAATAATATTTTACATAGAGAGGGTATAATATTTTATTTTACTTTTAAATATATTTTTTCTTGATTTCAGAGAAGAAGGAGAGGAGAGAGATAGAAACATTGATAATGAGAGAGAATCATTGACTGGCTGCCTTCTTCACGCCCCACACCAGATTGAGCTCACTACTGGGCATGTGCCCTGACTGGGAATGGAACCATGACCTCCTGGTTCATAAGTTGACATTCCACCATTGAGCCACACCGGCCGGACAAGAGTATAATATATATATTAAAGAGCTTCCTACAGTTCAGGGATTGCACATCCAAATGCCTCAGTTGTTAGAAAGGTAAAGTGGATGAGTGAATAGTAGGAAGCCCAGAAATTGTGGTGAACTGAAGAATACATAACTCACTTCTTAGAAATAACCAGTCAAAAAAATTAAAACTTCGCAAGGTAGACAATACAAATAATTTCTGTAGACTATCAGAATCTCCAGCACGATGAAGTTAAAAACTCCTCAGCAAAAAAACAAAAACAAAAAACTCCTCAGCACAGCATTCATGAGCCTCCATAATTTGGACTCTAGTAAACTCATTCCTCTTTCTCCCTATTCTCCATTTCTCACCTTATGTCCTAGTCACAATGAATGACTCACACTTTCCCCTAATGCACCACCACATTGTTTTGGTGGCTCCAATGGTTTTACATAATTTCTTCCACTTAAAACACTTTTATTCTCCTTAGCAAACTCCTATTCTATAATCTCCTGTGACATCTCAGAGCTGGACTTTGAATCCAACATCTCAACTCCAAGATACCTCTAACTCAACTTGCCCCACACTGACCTTTTTAACTACTAATACCTTCAACACTTTCTTTTTTTAAAAATAAAAAATATTTTATTGATTTTTTACACAGAGAAAGGGAGAGAGACAGAGAGCTAGAAATATCGATGAGAGAGAAACACCTATCAGCTGCCTCCTGCACACCTCCCACTGGGACTGTGCCTACAACCAAGGTACATGCCCTTGACTAGAATCGAACCTGGAACCCTTCAGTTCACAGGGTGATGCTCTATCCACTGAGCCAAACTTTCTCTTTTAAGGGAGCAAAAGTCTAGAAATGGGAGTGCAGTTAGGAGACTGTTACAATACACTTGGGAAGAAATTATAAATGAATGAATACATGACCTGATTAACTGGTTGAATGAATGGATGAGTCATGGCAAATCTCCCTACTAGTTCCATCACTTGCATCTAGCTTAAATATTTTTAAAATATACGTTTTCATTGATTTGAGAGAGAGAGAGAGGAAAGGACAGGGAGAGAGAGAAACATCAATCCATTACCTCCTACATGCCTCCTACTGGGGATCAAGCTGCAATCCAGGCATGTGCCCTGACCAGAAATCGAACCAGTAACCTTTCTCTGTGCACTGGACGATGCCCAACCAACTGAGCCACACGGGCCAGAGCTGGCTTAGCTTTTATATAACCTTTCTTATTCCCACATTGTCCTCCCTCTACCCCCATTTTCCCTGATGCTCTGGGCCCTAAGAATTGGTTGGGAGAAATAGAAGGAGATTTTTATATTTATAGGGAAGAGAACCATCACCCTTTACCCTTCTAAGTTCAGACTATGACCCTTGTTCCTTTCAAAACTCTCTTCTTTTGGGAAAATCCACTTTGATACCCACCCATCTATGCCTCTTCTTCCCAACCCTCTTTGTACACCAGACGCCTAAATGCTTTCTAGGTATCTTTCCCTTCCAACCCAACTCCATCCATTACCCAAGAAAAAATTTCTAATCATTTACCTCCTCCCCATCTTAGACAACGAGCTAGATCATTTCCAGTGCCCAGGGGTAACACAGCAACAGGAGGCACAACAGGTAAGTTGGCTTTGTCTGGGGAGGCAGGTGAGGAGATGCATGGAGGGAGTTAGCTCTGGAAGGCCACTGCCCCAGTGCCCTGCCCGGAGCGCTCTTGAACTGACCAATGGTCTCGAGGATCCAGCCTACTGTGCCATCTCCACCACATACCAAAATCCGGCAATCGGGAACTTCTCTGAAGAATCTAAGCCTGAGACAAAAGATGAAAGAGAAGATGAGGAACGATACTGGAATGAGGCTACCCAACTCCTGGACAGGCAAATTACTTCTATTTTGGATTTTCTTTATAATTCCCTTCTATGCCAAAAGATTTATCTCTATTAAGGGCAGAGAAAAGGTACAATGGGGATAGTTTACAGCCACTCCTTAGTAGTTAGGGAGAAATTGGTATCTCCATCCTTTGAGAGCAGAACAATGATGGGGCAGAGCACTCAGAGGAGAGAATACTCAGTGACCCTAGTAAAAACAGCATTCTGAATTCTGGTTTCTAGGGATCCCCTGGCCCTCCCCTCCCAACATGCAATCTTTCCTTCTCTCTCAACATACACAGGTAGGCACACACACACACACAAACATTGTGATACAGCTCCCAACTTACACTCACCCTGGCTCAGGACCATCCTTTAGGAGGTTGAACACCTGTCGAGGGTTTAGCAGATACTGGAATTTCCAAAGCACCCTGTTTGATGGAAAAAGGAAAACTCATGGCAGGGAATGGAGTTTCTGTACCCCACCTTCTTGCTGTCCTCCTCAAGGAAAGTGTTCTCTATACACACAGATTTCCAAATCTCAGAAGACCCAGTATTGTTTTCTCACCTCTCTCCTTGCTTCCCACCACTCTTAGGGTTGACGAAGACCAGAAGTGGGTGGGTGTTAGTAACAGGGTCAATCTGAAGGGGTTAGAAAACAAGAATAAGGAACGCAGGGTTTTGTTAGAGTTCACATGGACCCTGGAGACAGGGGCAGAAAGCTGTCATTCCCCCAAGATATTTTTTTCCTTCTACCAGGGTGAGGCTTCTGGCGAGCAGGCACAATTAATTCCCCAGGTTTCCACTTCATTCCCCACAAGAGGGCTCCAGTGAAGGAAAACCATCCCCCACCACATGAAGTCCAACCCTCTCAGCCTTGTACCCGCAGAGCCTCAAACGTGCACAAATTTGAATCATCCGTGATCTTCTGGCTTGTTTTGCTACTTTTAAGCTCCTGTCCAGAGGCCTAGGAAAGGAAGCAAAGGGAAGGAAACTGGGTTGTGTGTGAATTCCTAAACAGATGAGAATTTGACTTGAGTCCTGAAAGTATAGGCTTTCTGCTCTAAATGGCATTGTGTGTATGTGTATTTTTAAACCGGAGAAGCACTCTTGTCCCCTCCTAGCCGCTTCCCACAGGTCTCACCAAGACGCTGGGATAGATGGAAGATGGAGGCAAGATGTGATCCCGGAGCAGCCCACAGTCACATTCAGGGCCCACAGCTTGCAGGCAGTCATCATGGATCTGAAAGACAAGATGGGCCGGAGAGATCGTGGAGGGAATCTCATCCTTCTCAACTTGGGGATCTGGTACTGAAAAGAGAGCCCTTAGGGGCTGTAAGGAATATGCTGTCTGGGAGGCATAGAAGACTAGAGTCTAGCAGAGAAGAGAGGGCAGTTTAAGCAGGGGCCCCAAGAAAAAGCCTCCGAACTGACCTCTAGGTGGCACCACACACAATGCAGCCCAACTAGACCGTGGTAGGTCCGGATTTTTTTCTGACAGCGGTCGCATCTTCCAGATACACAGCCTCCTCGCACCCACACATGTGACTGGACCTTGGGGAGAAAGGCAATCCCAGTCTGAGAGGGTCTGAGCAAGGCCTGGGGAAAGGCTGAGGGTAGCAATGGGTCAAGAGCTGGGGCCAGGCTGTGGATGGTGATGGGGTAGACTTGGGGGTCACTCACACCAATGTCCTTCCGAGACTTGGCATAGGTGCTGACTTCACAAGGCAGGGCCTTCATGGCACACTGGTCGTGAACGGTGTACTTACAGACTGGGCAAGGGAGAAGAAGGTCAGAGCCTTAGCTAAAGCCCCTCTCTCTAGTACCTCCTTACCTGGGGGTGAGGTAGGATCACTCACTGAAATAAGACATATAATCCCTTGCTGTGAGGGTAAGGTAGATAAAGTTTGGGGTGAGGGCTCACTTTCAAGACCTATGCCTTTTGCTCACTCTTCCCCCTAAGAGAGCAATTGTTTCTGCATGACTACCCTCCCTCCCTCCATGTGCCAATAACTGAGTTGAATGATCCCAAAGGAGGCCCAGATAGAACAACAATAATAATAATAATGGATTTTTATTGCAGACTTAGTAGGTACATGCACTGGATGAAGCACTTTTCTTACAACTTATTTAGTGCTCATCTCATTTTCAGTTGAGGAGACAAGGCTTAGCTAGGTCACATGATTAGTCAGTGGCAGAGGTCAGAATTCAAACCCAGGTTACACTAAGTTCAGAATGCCATGCTCCCACAGAGAGCTGGGCTGCCCCTCTGCTCCCACATTCCCAGGCCCATCACTCACGGTTACAGCACAGGCCCTGTTTGCCAAGACCAATGCTTGACTCGCACCGGTTGCAGTAGACTGGTAGGGAGAATCTCTTAGGTCTCCACAGGTGCTGCCCATTGTCCTTCAGGGTCTAGGAGGGCACAGCAAATGCTAGGGAGTGCCTAAGCCCTTAGAGAACCAACCTCTAGCAAGCACAGCCCAAGGCAGCTGTCTTCACCATCCTCACAAATCTCTCTTACTCACCATCTCCAGACCCAGCAGCACTAGCAGTGGCACCGTAGTGGCTCCGGCCCGGAGCCACTCAGCTAGGGAGACAGAGCCACTGCCATCATAGTCAATCTCTTTCATCATTTCCTGAAGAATCTGGGCAGAGAACGGGGAGACTCTTGGTGTGAGTGGCCCCTCAGACTTGTCACCTCTCCATATTCCCCTAGGACACCCAGACTAAGCCATCCTAGTTAAGGGTAAAGTAGACTCACCAGGGAGAAAATACAAGAAGGGACATGAAGAAAGAGCTGCCTTACCGGCTTCAGCTCAGACACATCCCAATCCAGGTATTCAGCCACTCGCATCATCTGTGTGATGATTTTGTCCACTTCCTGTGGGCCAAGAGAGTAAGAACCACAGCCATATCCCCACTCACTACCACCATTCAAACCATTCTCTAGAAATCAGAGTTCTTGGATTCTATCCCAGACCCACCTCTCATTCTCAGGTGCCTATGCTAGGTCTATGTGTATTTATATGTTTGCAAGGCAGTCCCCAATTCATGCCTCCAATCTCCTCTGTTAGGGGTCAAGAGCTTGAGACCTACTCCCAAATTTAGTTCTACAGGATTCAACTTCTCCCTCTAGCTTCCTCTGCTTCTTAAGATCCTGGAAGAGTTGGAACAGGAGGGCACAGACAAATGGACACATACTCCCTTGCCCAGCATACAGGTCCCCCAACTCACTGAGCTGTCCAGGATCCCATTTCTGTCCATGTCGTACAGCTTGAAGGTGACTGTGGGGTGTTTTAGGGGGGCCAGGGTCAGTTTGTGAGGGATACCCAAAGAATTCATAATAGAATA
>PVJN01036853.1:0-21264 GCA_004026805.1 Lasiurus borealis | reverse complement strand
CGCAGAGAAATAAAGAGTGACATCCTAATTAGGAGGGTGCACCTGCTGCAGTGACTGGGCACCCACGAGCCTTGTTCAGGCTGGTGCTTCCTGCGTCACCACCAGTTGCTATAAATAGACGAGGATCTAAAATTAGCAAAACAGGAGAGAACATGAAGCTCGCGGTTCAATCGTAGGCCAGCCGAGCAGGAAAACGGTCAGCACCTCGCAGTTTCCAGGAATTGCCCCCGTGGCCCTACACCTGCCCAGCTCTGCGGGTTGTCTCCCCCAACAGAACGGGTGCTGACCGAGTGCGGGCCGTGTGCATCAGTGAAGGCTGCAGCCTCAGTGGGCCACGGATTAGCTGCGATTATCAGCTCTCTTGCCTGTGCGTGGTGCATTGTGTGCCTAGAGCACTGTTTTGAATATTAGTGAAGATGCAGATGTGCTCTGTTTAAGCAAAAGCTGGCATTAGAAACAGGAGTTTAAGAGATTGGAGATTCCTCCAGGAGATCTTTTCACCAGTGGGATTCTTTAAAATCAGAAATGGGGGCCGTCCAGCCACCAGGCCGTAGAAGGCCCACAAAATCACTTGGTCTGGCTCTGCTAAGGCATCAGGGGTGAGTTAATGAAATGTCTGACCAAATACAGCAGGCTAGTTTTTAAGTTGATACTTTTGTAGGACCTGCAAATCCTATCTAATAAAGAGGGAATATGCTAATTGACTGTCCTGCTCTCAAAGATGGTGGTGCCTACAGCCAATAAGGAGGGAATATGCTAATTGACTGCCACACACTGAAAGATGGTGACACCCACAGCCACAGGATGGTGGCACCTAGTCCCCTCAGCCCTGACAGAGTGCCTGCCTCCAGAGTCCCCCAGTCCCCTCAGCGCCCCCAGGGCTGGCCTGAAGGACAGAGAGTAAGCCTTGGATGGTGGCTACCCAGCTGCCCAGGGCTACTTAAGATTCAGGTAATCAGGGCTGGCTGGGCTTGCACTGCCGGTAGTGGCAGCAGCAGAGGTGTGATGGGGTGTTACCTTCCCCTGATTGCTGGGTCACTTCCCGCCCTTGAGGGCTCCTGGATGTGAGAGGGGGCAGGCCAGGCTGAGGGACCCTCCCTCCAGTGCATGAATTTTCATGCACCAGGCCTCTAGTAATGTTATAAATATCTAAAAGGCCCTCGGTAGAAAAAAGTTTCCCCACCCCTGCTTTAAAATTTATCACAACTGTATCCTTCCAAATGTTATTTGGCTTAGGAGATTTTAGCTTTCTATGCAATTAAAAAAAAGCCATTCTTTAGCCTTTTACATCAGTTGTAAAATTTAGGGCAAAGTTACTTAATCTCTGTGGGCCTCAGTCACCCTGTCTGTAAAAGGGGGATCGTATAGTGCCAGTAACTGAGAGACTGCAGAGGAGAGAGCCACCACAGCTGCTGGTGAGCCTGGCTGGGCCTGCAGGGCCCACGTGTAGAAGGCTGCACTGGCACAAAGACCCCGGTGCGCGAGGCCAGGTGCTGAGCGAGGGGCTGGCCCCCAAAGCCTGCTTTCCAGCAATGCCGTCATCCCCAGAAGGCGTGCTTGGATCATAATGGCTCTCGCTACAAATTCTATTAACTCTAATAGTTGTTCTGTGGTGAATGGATAATGCGTTTAGCAGAAATAGACCCAATCAATTTATATGAAATACATAAAACTTTCTCATTGGAATTGGCATCTGTTCTTGAATCACAGGAGCGTGTGTGGGAACGGAAGGTCCGTCACCCTCACTTCTGGGCACATGCACCGTGTCCTGGGTTAATTAGGGAGCGGGGCCGGGAAACACCCGGGCGTCCTTACGCCACAGCCCCCCTCCTCAGACCATGGGGCTGGGGCTAGGGAGCACCTGGAGACTGTTTACTTCAAACCTTGACTTTAAAAAATGCCAGTTTTGCCAAAACCGTTTTGGCTCAGTGGATAGAGCGTCGGCCTGCGGACTGAAAGGTCCCGGGTTCGATTCCGGTCAAGGGCATGTATCCTGGTTGCGGGCACATCCCCAGAAGGGGGCGTGCAGGAGGCAGCTGATCGATGTCTCTCATCAATGTTTCTAACTCTCTATCCCTCTCCCTTCCTCTCTGTAAAAAATCAATAAAATATATTTAAAAAAACACACCAAAAAACAGTTGTCCTGCCCTTGTCCGTGTTCAGTTGACCCTCTTACATGAGCTCTGTTATCTGGTGACACGTCCAAGCCCAAGGTCATAGCTGGCTAGTACAGGCCTGCCCCCTGCCCCTACCCACTGCAGGCCAGGCCAGGGGTTCTGACTCCCAGTCCAGTGCTCTTTTCATGATCTCACTCAGAAAACGGTAAACTAACTCACCGATCAATTCGGAGGCAAGACTGTGGTTTGAGCCAGGGCTCCACGAGTTGTGGTGACTTGTGGGTTGGGCCCAAGGTTGAGGCTGGTTCTCAGGTAGAACGAGCTGATCCCTTTCCCCTCTCCCTACACAGCCCGAGGGGAGAGGTCAGGAAGCAGAGGCAGGGTCACGGGGCAGGGCCCCCGCCTGCCCTTACCTGGGCTTTCAGAGAGACAGGACAGCGGAGCCTGCTCCCACCTCCCACCACTGATGCTCATTAGATAGAGGGAGCGCGCTCTGGAGCTCAGTGATTGCATTATCCCAACCATTTGGTTAGTGTAATTGTATGTGCAAAGCTGACAAATGTAATTTTCTCAGACTTAATACTTGTCCCATTTTCTCTGATTTTTTTTTTCTTTTCTTTTTTTTTTTTCTGATCAGCTAGTGACTCAGGCTTCCGAGAATGCTTCGTGAGGCACCTGGCCGGGCTTTTCCCCGCCAGGCCCTCGTTGGAGGGGACAGCTGGATGGAGGGGTAGGGGCGGAGGGGGGGACGGGAAAGGATGAGGTGTGTTTAGGGAGATTTGGAAGCTGAGTCTCCAGAAAGTGCCTCTGCATTTCCAGGCGGTGCCCTGCCAGCAGCCCGTTCCAGCCCAGCAGAAACAGACAGCGCTGGACTTGGGGAGAAAAATCTTTTCTTGTCTCCCCTGACAACTGATGCATTTACTGGTCATGCAGGGGCTCTCAACTGGACACACTGCCCCCTCTTTTTCATTTTTGGTGGTTGGAGACTTGGACACTCAGAAGTAGCTCAGCTGGCTGAATTAATGTAGATTTCAGCCCCCCTTCCTCATCAGCTGCGGGCCACCTACATTCTTCCAGATCCTCCTCCTCCTCTCTACAGTGGGAACACAGTAGCTGTCCCTGGACAGTGAGGACGGGAGGAGCTGACGTGTGGAATACTCTAGCCAGGACAGGTGTCCTCATGGATTACTCCTTTCCTTCCCTTCCCTTCCTCTCGGGGCCCCAGCCCTCCTGTCCTCTCGAGCTCTCCTTTTGGGTTAAGTTGCAGGCTGTGATCTCCCTGTTCCCAGGCCACGTGGCTCTCTTGGGTCAGAAGCTCCAGGCAGTGGTTCTCAACCTTCCTAATGCCACGTCCCTTTAATGCAGTTCCACATGTTGTGGTGACCCTCCAACCATAAAATTATTTATAGCAACGAAAATAATTTTATGGTTGGGGGTCACCACAACATGAGGAACTGCATTAAAGGGACGTGGCATTAGGAAGGTTGAGAACCACTGCTCCAGAGCAATGAGTATGAGCTCACCTGACCCCTGTTGTGCTGGGCGCATGGAAGGTGGGTGTCAGGCCAGTGTTGGCCTGGTGATTATTTGAGTGGGTGTGGCCCTGACCTAGGCCTCTCCCTGAGCCCGTAGGACCCCTCCTCCTCCAGGACCCTCCTCCTCCAGGACCCTCCTCCTCTAGGACCCTCCTCTGCAGCACTTCTCTTGCCACAGGCATGTAACTGGACACAATCATTGTCTATCTGTTCTCTCCTCTTCTAACCTGTGAGTTCTCTGACTCCTGGCTGGATCTGGTCCTGCTCAGCATTTCTGAGCACTGGCCTGCCCTCAGAGGAATCTGCTGGAACTGAGGGCTCAGCATGGATCCAGGGGCAGCCAGCCTCCTCTTCCTGACCAGGAGCCTGAGTCCTGCCAGTGCTGATGCCCAGGGCCCGGTGGACCTTATCTTGTGAGTAGCGGGGAAAGGAGGCCCTGCTCCCCCCTACCCCCCGCCAATAAATCCTCTTGATGAAGACAGAGGCACCCTACCACACACTGCTTGGGTCCACAGCAAGTGGGACCGGGAGTCTGTCAGGCTGGGGGAGAGATGCCTCCCGCTATTGAAACCCAGCAGGGAAAGTGGTGTTGGGAGCCTGCCTCGGCTTCTCCCTCACCTGAGCTGCTCCCCGATGTGGCAGTGGGTCCTGGGGAAGCACTAGCTCTTTACTGGGTTCCCTAAAGCCTCCCAGGGGCTCAATGTCCTCTTCCCTTTGAGTCGGGGTTACTCCAAAAGGGGGTCTGAAGACCCAGTGCTGACCCACGGCCATCAGCCCATCACCCTGCTCTGAGGCTGGGCTGGTCAGCAGAGGAAGCTGTGTCCAGCCATTGTCACCTCCAGCCTCGCAGGTAGCCGTTCACTTCTAACTGTATCTGGCGGTGGGAGGGGAGTACCAGCATGTTTGAGCTGCGTGTGATTTCATTAGTCTGAGTGGCCACCGGCCAGGCCCTTATCGATCAGCCCGTTAGGGACAGTGGGAGTTATATGGCAATAAACCCGAGCCAGGCAGGGCGGATGGCAGGTTTCTGAATGCTGGCTGCAGGGAGCCGGCAGCTGACATCTGAGAACTGAGCTCAAGCATTCAATGCCCCTCAATCAGTGTTTCCGGAACCCCTGCCTTGTAACCAGTGCTGGTGGTTATGCAGACGGTGGCTTGCTATGATCTGTCCTGAATTTATCACCGGAGCCATGGTTGACCAAGGGCAAGAAATCAGGGAGGTACTTGCTCCTTTATGGGATGAGGTGTGGGGAAGACCACCGAACAGTGAAAGCAGGTCCTCCCTGTGTTAGACGGTTTCATGAGCCAGAACCACGAGGCAGAGTTGGCAAACAGAGATCAAAGTGTGAAAAACTGGAAAGGTATTTTGAGCTTCCAGTTAAAGGAGAAGAGAGATAATGGGAAAAGCCATGAACTCTTTCCCTGGTTTGGAGCTGTGAGGTCAGGCAGGAGCTGGGATGGGGTCGTTAGTCCTGGGGTAGCTTTTCTGAGGAAAGGAAGAATGTCGTTAAACCAAAGCAAAGCTAGTACTTACTTAATACGTTGGGAGCCAATGAATTCAATGTCATTTGCCGTAAACAAGGCTTTCACATTTATAAGTAGAAATGAGAGATTTATCATTTATCTCTCGGCATTACCTTTTACAGGGGGAAGAGTGTGCTGCATGCTGGAAGAAGCCTTAGTGCTCAGGCCCATGGCTTTCTGAAGACCTGGGGGTGTGGCCCAGCGGCCTTCATCAGCTTGCCTGGGGCTGGCTCAGGAGCTAATAACTGCTGAGGACCATCATGCTGGGGTTTGAGACTGACCCAAATGCTGCCCTGTACAAAGAGTAGCTGAGAAGTCACTACCACGGTGTAGGGCACGAGGTTGAGAGGCCTGTGATGGAAGTGCCAGAGCCCCCTCAAGCTGTCCTTCATCCCAGGACTGCTGAATCAAACAGCGCTGAGGGGAGCCACGCTCTGGGGAAACGTTGAACCTGATGCTCTGAGGGGGTGGGGGAGGAGTTTACCCATTTGGGCCAGCCTGCCTTCAAGCAACAGGTAACCTTGGCCTTGGGCCCAACCCTCTTTATAAGGAGGAAAGATCTGATGGAAGATTTGCTTTGCTCAGTGAATAGAGACTGGTTTCTAGCGGCTGGGTTGAGAGAGATCACCAGCCTCTGTTTGTGCTCCTTCGCACACCTTTCAGAAGCTCTGTAGTGAGAAAGCCAACTTCTTGGAGCCCCATAGCCAAAGTGCAAGTAATGTTCCTTTTAAAGGTTCACATCTTATTCTTTAAACTTAGCTCCCCATCTCGATCATAGCACCCATCTTTCTTCTGCCTTTTGCAGCAAATAATTACTTTGCCCAAATTAGTAAGTTGAACCCTTACCTGTAGGGTCAAAGATGGGGGTCTCTCTTGGTATATTTTCCCAGAGCTTCATCTCCTTGTTGGGGTTTCTCTCAAACAGGTTTCTTGACTTGGGTGCTATACTCTGCAGCATCTTGTCCTCCCCACTGACTGCAATAGAGAAGACCCCATTGGTTGAGTTAGGTGAGGCCCCGCTGTAGGGAGGTGAGCATGCCCAGGGGAAGGTGGGAGAAAGTGGCTTAGGTGGAGGAGGGACAGTGAACCTGGGAATTCTGGGTGGAAACAAGTGCCGGGGGCAGGGTGGACTCACTGGTGAGGTAGCAGTCCAGGCTGATGGAGATATTGTCAAAAGCCACGGTGGCTCTGGATCCTTGTCCCCACCATGCGACAATCTGCAGCCAGAACCTGTACATGTGTTAAAGGAGTGTGGGTGAGGAACAGCCTGGGTTGGCCACATCTTAGGACTCAGTGTCCAGCAAACGGGTGCCGAGACCTTGCTCATGATCACTGTTCACCAGCCTTCCCTGTCTCAGAGCGGCTGTCTGAGGAGGCAGTCAACATCTCCCCCTACTTCTCAGCACAATGCACTGCCCTCTCCAAGGGACCGTTCCACATGTTAATCCAATTTGGAGTTGGAGGCTCAGGTCTAGAACTCTTGGAACATCTAAGAGAGTTTTCACTTTCTGGGTGAGCGCGGTGGGGTGGACATGGGTAAGCTTGATGTTCCCAGGGGGTTGAAGTCATTGTTAAAATGCTGAAATGCTTCCGAACCAACTGAGAAAGAGCCAGTGTTCCCTGACAGCCCCCTCCCTGTTGCTGCAGGCCACCTGGCTCCTTCCTGGTGCCCCCTGGATTTCACACAGTGGGGGTCTCAAGGATTTGGTGTCCAGCATCAATTCCCACTGGGGGTGGTCTGTGTCGTGTTGTTAAATATTGAATGATTTGACTCTGAGCCTTGGGGGTGTTTGTAAACAACACAGAGTGGGCCATAAGTATTAAGAGTAAACACACTGAGATATCATCGCTTTCCATCTCTCTCATAGCCTTGCAGGTCAAGCACTGTGGCCAGGGAGGCTTGAGAGTAAGCTAAAAAGAACACGCCTTCAATTCATTTGCGTCCTGGGGAGCCATTCTCCTGGAGGCTGTCAGCCAGATCTTTCCTGCTGTGAAGTGAGAGTTTCCTGAGAGCTTTAAAAACCTTCCTCCTCTTCAAAGTCAATCCAGAATAACCCGCAGGAGGCTGTGCAGTCTCTGGTGTGGGTGTTAAAATATCAAGAGAGGGAACCCATATCCCACTGGGTGACTGAGTTAACCACATGTAGGATGGCCATTCCATGGGATGCCCCTTCCCAGTATAAAAGGATGGACTAGATACAGGCTGTAAATTGGATGGAGCTGAAAAACATTACACTGAGTTAAAGAGATCAGATAATAAGTTATTATTTTAGTCATAGAAATTACTCCATTTATATGAAACTAGAGGCTCACTGCATAAAATTCATGCATAGGGTGGGTCCCGGGGGGTGGTCCTCTCAGTCTGGCCTGCACCTACTAGCAGTCCAGTACCCCTTGGGGGATGTCTGACTGCTGCCTTAGGCCCACTCCCTGCTCTGGCCACTGCCACTGAACTCATCAGCCATGAGCCTGGCTTCTGGCTGAGCAGCACTCCCCTGTGGGAGCGCACTGACCACCAGGAGGCTGCTCCTGTGTTGAGCATCTGCCCCATCATGGTCAGTGTGCATCAAAGCGACCAGTTGTTCTGGTCATTCCACCATAAGAGTTACTTGGGCTTTTATTATATAGACTAGAGGTCCAGTGCATGAAATTTTTCCCTCAACCCAGCCTGCACCCTCTCCAATCAGGGACCCCTTGGGGGACATCCCTCTCACCATCTGGGATCACTGGCTCCTAAATGCTCACCTGCCTGCCTGCCTACTCACCCCTAACCCCAATAGCTGGTCACTCCCAACTCCCTCCCCTGCCGGCCTGGTCACCCCCAAATGCCCCCCTGCCAGCCTGGTCATTCTTTACTAACCCATCCCCTGCCTATCTGGTCACCCCACGCAGCCTGCTGTTCAGTCGTTTCATTGTTCCTTGCTAACTCCCCTGCCAGCCTGTCACCGCATGCAGCCTATTCAGTCATCTGTTCAGTTGTTTCAATTGCGGCAGTCACTTAGGCTTTTATATAGAGAGATATCTATAATAGGCAAATCTATAGACAGAAAACAGATCAATGGTTGCCTACGGCCAGGAGTCAGGACACTATTGACTGAAAACCAGCCTAGGGTTCTTTCTGGGGTGATGAAACTATTTTAACATTGGATTGTGGTGATCTTTGTACAACCGCGCATTTGCTAAAAGTCGTCAACATGCATACCTATAGCTCAAAAAGCTGTCAGTACAAAGGAGAGAGAGAAGGGACCTAGACAATAGAGTTGGCAGCCAGAGGTAGCAAGAGCAGAAAAACAGAGTGTTCCCAGGAATGGGAGGCTGATGGCTTGGAGACAGTGGGGCAGAGAGGGCAGGGGAAGCACAGAACACAGGGGGATTCTAAGAGAAATCCGACAGGAATACTGCATTCAAGTTGCTTACTGTCTAGTGAGGAGATAGAGAGTGTATACATATATCAGTGTAGAATAGGTAGAGGGAGATAAATGCCATACGAGGTGTGGATAAAATACTCTGAGAGCTCAGAGGGAGGAGGAAGTCCACCAGGCTGGGGAGGTAGAGAGCATTTCTCAGGGGAGGTGGCATTTAAGTTGGTGTTGAAAAAAGAAAAGGACTCAAAGGTGTGGGTGTGGGGTTGGAGGGCAGTGAGGAGAGGGCACTCCCAGTAGAGGAACTGGAGTGAGGGATGTCTCAGAACAAGTCAGGGCCCCTCTGGCTCGGGTGTGAGAGGTGTGGAAGGAGGTGGATGGTGAGAGGCATGTGTGTATCAAGCTTTTCCGAGTCTTGGCAAGACTGCAACTCTAGTTCCCCAGATCTCCATGGGGCACAAAGTCCATGGTTGAGTTCCTGGCCTGAGACTTAGTGTTCGAGAACACAGTAGGCAGAGCTGCCTGATGCTCCTATATAACTGTGGGTAAAGAGCCCATAGCCACCTTCCTGAGTCTCCCTTTTCTGATTAGGTCATCTCCTAATCTGACATTCATAGGCCAAGGGCCATGCTGGGCACTGATTTCAGTGCTGAGCTGCATCATGGGTGTACCATGCCTATGGGCCTGGGATGCCTAAACCAGTAAATTATATATGTGTGCTACCAAGCGTGGGGGGAGGGGGACAAAAACTCCTCTTTTCCCCTAAATGGGCTCTTTTGGAAACATTGAACATCTCCCCTCCTACCTGCTTTATTATAGAGAGATTAGAGCTGCAATGTTCTCAGCCAGCCACTGGGACTCTTAGCGTGGATGACATGATACAGGCTGGGGCTGGTTGGTTTCTAAATAGAAGAGTTTCTAAGTGCTCTGTAAAGCAACAGCGGTGACAGCTGCTGTTTAAAAGAGTTTGAATGACACTTGGAATTGCACATATTTTGAGTCAGGAACACTCACCATAATCAGGGAAGACTCAATCAGATGTCGAATCAGCTGTAAACACACAATGCTGCCTCTTTTACCTAGGAAGCCAACTCTTCACTACAAGCTGCAGATTCCAGAGGCTACAGGGAAGGGACGGGTGGGGCAAAGGGTGTGGGGAGGGCAGGGGTGAAGCAGAGGCAGTTAGGGAATGGGGTCTGGGGATAGTAGGTGATGGGGCAGGAAGGAGACAGCAGAACCATCTAGGAGTTTCTTTTCTGTGGAGGCCAGTGGCCAAAAGGTGGCCACTGGGGCCACCAGATTCAGGCTACTCTAGTTTGCATGGTAACTGGTTGTGGTCTTTACCCGAATCTCAGGTAAAGAAGAGATTGCTCCTGGCTCTGCTCAGCCTCTCCCTGATGGAAGTGGGTGAGGATTCCTCAAGGCTCTCAGTCGTCCAGGCCCAACCACTCTTTTCTACTGACCATGTCCTCCCTTCTCCCCTCCAATGCAGATACCAGGCTACTCTCCAGAGTGGGCCATGGCCTCAGGCCTCAGTTCTGGCATGTGCCCCGTGAACTCCTCTTGGGTGAAGAGGAAGTTCTAGCATGCATGAGAGGAGTGCTCCGGATCTGAGGTAAAGTTCTGGCCGGTACCAGGTGAGCTGCTCAGGTCCATTCCTGTCAGGATCGCAGGGGCCAGGTGGTGTAATTGAAGCATCCATCTTATATAAAAACTGCTGTTTGAAATTTTAACCTTGCTATTGGCTTCTGTAAATGTTTGCTTGCTTAAATAATAAGGAAAACGAGAATATTCTCACTTCAGAGAGGCCATTAAATCTTTTCTGGACAAAATGATCAGTGCTGGCACCAGGCCAGGCCTTTGGTTGAGGTCTCAAGGCCTCAGCACATAGGGGACCTTTAAGAACTTGCAAAGGGGCGGGAAACATCCCATATTTGAGAGACAAAGAAGGTGAAAACATATAAATAGGGAAAATTTCTGCATGCCGAGGTCCAGAATTTGAGGAACATTTTCCTCTGGTCCCGTGCGTAATAAATGTAACTCCAAACTCTCTGAGCATGGTTTGATTATTCCGGTTTTCTGTAACATAATGAACATACAGGTTACTCTGCTGCCCCTTCCCCAAAGCCTTAGCTCTGCGTGGTGGAAGAGAACCGAGCCCCCACGTCCAGAAAAGCCGTGCCCTCCCTCTCTGTGGGCGGCTGGGCAGGGGGAAGGGAGGAGGCAGCTCTTCGGCTCCTCCAACTCCCTCACTGATCTGTGCTTCTTAAGATAGTGGCACTGAGTTTCCTTTTTCCAGGCCTCTGCATTGCAGACGTCACTCCCTGCCCTTCAATGGTTCACAACTGCTCAACTCTGGTTTCTCCAAAGAAGACACTTTTAATTGAATAGGCTGTTGTTGCTTTTTCTCTTTTTTCCTAACTGGTAGAGTTTGGAACTTGTTGCTAAAACAGATCTGGCTGGAGATGCTGGTTGGAGCCTGGCTTTTCATAAACTATGCCACCCTGACTCCAGGCTGCTCAGCTTTGTAAAGAGGCCTGCTGAAAGGTGGCCCCGGGGGGGATTTTGGAAGGTGGCCATTAGGGCGGTGGGCGAGGCTGAGGGGTGGCCTTGGAAATGGGCTTCTCCCAGATTCCAGGGGGATCTCTGTGTAGAAAGTGCTGATGCTGCTCACGCACAGCTTGAAAAACGCTCCATCTAGTTTTAGATCACAGACCACTAATGGACAGTGAATGTAACGCCTTATTTGCCACCCCGCCAGCCTTAGGGGCTGACAAAGCTAATTAAGTTCACTCCATGATCTTAAGTAGCAGACAAAAAGGTGTGTCTGAATGTGAACGGAGGGAATAGGAATTATTTGGAGAGAGGACAAGACAGAAGGGCCAGAGTGGTTAAAGGACATTTGACAGATGGGCTCCATGTCTCAGATTCCTTTGTCAACCACCATGGGCTCGGAAGGAGGAGTGCCCAGCACCCCTCTCACAGCTGAGGCTGGGCTGGGCTCTGGCTGTTTCGGGAGAGTGGACACATTCTGCTGAGGAAAAGCACCTTCTCCGATGGCTCACTGCACAATTGATTTGCTCGGCAAAGTATTCTAAAATGGACCATCACAAAGCTCAGGTCGCAGTATGCATTTCTATTAGAATAATGTATGTGATGAAAAAGGCCTGCGGAGTCCTCCCTATTGTCTGTGTAAATGACTCCAGTTACCATAATAGAGGCGGGGCTGATGGCCAGCGTGGGGTTCCTGAGACCAGCGCTGGCTGGGACCTAATGAACACAATGGGCTCCAGCTGGTTCTAATGGACACGCATGAAAAACATATGCCTCCTGCCCAGCGGTGGGGTGGCTGGACATTCAAGGATCTCTCCCACTCTCCCAAGTAATTTACCACCTCCTGACTTGGTTTCCCCTCTGGGCTTAATGGCACCAAGACCAGTGAGAATGTGTCAAGTGCCGGAGGAAAGAGAAGGAATGTACTTGGTGGGGGAGGGATGTTCTGAGGCTAGATGGTCTGGAAGCCAGCAAAGAAGAGCAGGAACCTCAGGGGAGCATCACCTGACTTGCCTGGAACCAGGGGACAGTAGCAGGTCTCTCATCCCAGGCAACTTCTGTCACTCTCCCTTGCAGAATGACCCCCATTCTTTCATTTCATTTGGTCTCATGAATTTCGTGACACTGGTGAAGTACAATAAGCCCCTTGGAGCATTTGGGGACCTGGAGGGTATCTGGAACTGGAAAATGCCTGCATCCACTTTTCTCAGAGAGACTGGAATGGCCGCTGCACCTTTCTCGGGCACACAGACATTTCCATACGGCCCTTCCTGTTGTAGTGCTGGCTGGTGGCATGGAGGGCCCAGATGGTGGCACCTTCCAAGGTGAGAAGATACAGGAAAAGGGATCTTTTGACCCCTGACAAGAGTGTCTCATATGGTTGAATTAGCAGCCTTTTCTGATGGTTGTGGAGTGAAAGGGAGAGTGGAGTGAAGACTGGGCTATCCACGTGGGGAATCCTGGACAAGTCACTGAAACTTGGTCAGCGCCATCTTGGTTTAAAAAAAAGTCTGTCAGATAGGTATTTCCACAGTGGACATCCATCCTTCTTTAACATGGGAGATTCCAGTTCGTTGTTTCTGTCTTATATTACCTTTCATTAGAAATCTGTTTCTCCAAGGTGGAAATTAAGTTATATATCTCCCTATATGCCTTCAAGCAAAGATTATTTTATGAACCAGCCACTGTGTTTTTACAGCTAGGAGTATAGAGATTCATAACAAGGATCCTGACCTTGAGGGGTCGGGACACATTTGTAATTCCCATTATTCATTGATGAGGGGATTTCTAATGTCCCTTTCAGACCTCCCCTCATAGAGCTACAACCTACCTATATGACCTGGGAAAATATTGAACCTGGGCAGTGCGAGGGAAGTCAAGAAAGACTTGGAAGAACTGGATGCCTAGACAAATATACAACAATGGGCAGAAGAATCCCTCAGGAGCAGGTGTGGTTGTGGGACTCTGTCTAAGGTGTGGATGGAATACCCATCAGGGAGCTGGAAACCTGGGTTGGGACTCGGGTAGAAACAAAGACTCTGAGTGATCTGCATGGGGGTGAGGACGGAAACCATGAGCATCAGTGAGATTCTTGGAAAACAGCATGTAGAGAACTGGATTCTGCTTTGCTTCAAATATCAGCAAAGTCTTATAAAACGGGCTGTCACAAAAACACATGAAAAACATATGCCTCTGTTGACTTGTAAACTAAGCTGCGGATATTACCAGGAAAATCTTGAGCAGACCTGAACATGCCATTATTCTAAAGGGGTTCCCTCCCTTATTGCCATTTTGAGCGATTACTTCTTAAACCAGGCTCATAGGCCGGATCTGTCTCACTCTTTGCACTCTTGATTGTGGAAACTTAGCAATCAAAAGTAACAACTTGTCCCAAATGTCACAGTAAATCAGTGTGAGGCATAGGATTTTAAAGCTCAGAACTGCTAACTACTCCTTGCTCCAATGAGCTGGGATATTTTCTGAGAAAGAAACAAGGCCAGATCTTTCCAGAGTTATGAATGTTTGATTGGTATACATTAACGCCTTATTGCACACTGCATCGCTGAGCCACCAGCCCAGCTTCCTCCTCCTCAGAGGGCTGCCCTGAGGCTGTTTGGGCTACGAGACTCTTCTTCTCCAGCTCCTCTCCTCGCTTTCTGACGTCCATTTTGAGACTCAAACCATTTCACATTTGGTCTCTCCTGAAAGCCTCCAACAGTCTCCAAGCTCCGGTTTCCCATCTGCAGCCCATCTCTCAGCTCAGTGGCTCTATCCCCACAGCCCAGAGCGCAATGTCCACATTCACTCTCTCTCGAGGAGACTGCTCAGGATTCTCCGACACAACCTTGCTGAACCCACACAAGTCAGCTCTGTCTCTGAGCCTCAGCTCATCCTGGTGGCCTTCTTTGGAATGCCCTGTCCCTTTTACATTTCCCTAAGACTTAAGTTTTCCTCGAGTTCCGTCTTATCCTCATCCCATTTTCTTGACGACAGCTCCCCTGACACATGGAGGTCACTGTGCCCTTGAACCTGGCCATGCTCTGTGGGGCCCTGCACAAAGGGTCCTTGTGTTACTGTTTGCCTCTCAATGCCCATGCTTTGTGTCTTTAGTTACTGTGTCTTTAGTGAATGCTCCAAGGAACGAAATAAGGAATCAGTATTCTCAAGTGACACTCTGACAGAGATCCAGAGATGGGGACTGTACACACTGGCTTATTTCATGACCCAGCAAGGAGCTGGGTCATATACCCCTTTCTATTTCTGCACTTGTTGGGGCCTAAATATATGTTTGCTGACAATGTGACAGCGAATGGCACTTCTCTAGTTACCTAACCCCGTCTTGCCCACAAGATAGCTGAATTTGACATTCTATGCCAGTGACTTCCACATGTGGTGAGACATCAAAGCCACCACCTAGGGAAATATATATATATATATATATATATATATATATATATATATATATATATATATTTGTTCCTGGGCCTAGTATGTGATCTCCTGAATTGGAATCTTTGTGTATGAGGCTCAGAACACAAGACTGATCAATGCTCCAAGTAACTAGATAAGGAATCAGTATTCTCAAGTGACACTCTGACAGATATCCAGAGATGGGGACTGTATATACTGGCTTGTTTCATGACACAACATATCAGTTCCCCGCCCTCCCAGCCCCCCCCATCAATCAAACCCATTTTCATTTCTTCTGGGCACACAACTAGACTACATTAACCAGCACCCCTAGCAGTTAGGTATAGCCATGTGACTAAGTTCTAGTCAATGGAAAGTGAGATGAAGTGATGATTCATAAAAATCTTCCCATGCAAAATCGCCAGCCCCGCTGCCTCAGACAGTCCTGGAGGGCTGGGGCTGTGCTGCTTGTCTGGGCATCACGTGCAACAGTGAGTGCTGCTGGGTAAATCAATACATAGTGCCTGGGTGATGGTGGAGGCTAGTACCATTTCACACTTGAGCATCTTCATGGGCTACTTTCTGGTGAAGTGAAAGAAGGTGGAAGAAGGACCCGGAAGGAGGGGCCTCTATGTTTAATTTACCTGCAGGCCCTTGACTTACCCCCTCTGCGCCTCAGTGTCCTCTCCTGGAAATGGGAGATGACATCTGCCCTAACTTCCCAGAGGTGGGTGGCAGGGTGGGCACCTCATATGATGAAGGAGGAAAGCACAGGGAAGAGAGGTCTGTGGCCGCTGTGGGCGGGGACAACATGAGCAGAGTGTGGGGACTGGTTCAGGAGCTGCTGTGACAGGTACTGGCGTGTGTGTGTGGGGGTGTTGCCGAGTGTGACACCCACTCCTATGGCATTTCTCCTCCCTGGGGAAGGATGAGGCAGGGAGGTGCAGGCAAATCAGCTACATCTGGAAACGTGTGGGGAAGGGGAGGCAGGCACACGCAGGGCCTGCTCTTTGGCTGGCTTCTCCTGGGGATACTGCAGCCACCGAACGGCCTGGATTTTCCGTGTCAGTCCTTATGGAAGTGAACTTTATTCTCTACAAAGGGTGATTTGCTAAATATACAACTAAATGTATTTTACTTCTGTGCTTCTGTCTGACATGGCACATTAATATATTTGCAAGTAAAAAATGTCTACCAGCACTATGCATAGTTTTGGGGCAGAGATAATCAAAGGCATGCCAGATGCTGACTTGAAAGGCCTGTGGGGAGTGGGCCCTGTGTCCTGGAAGGAACAGGGGAGCATTCTCCTCCTCGTGGGTTGCCTGGCTAGAGGTGTTAGAGAAGGCAGGTCGGCCAGTGGGCCTGATGGTGAGTGGTCTTGGGTAGGAGCTGGTGGTGGGGAATTAAGATGATGGATATCAGGGGGTGGATGAAGCAAAGGAAGAGTCTAACTCAGAATGAACAAGAGGTGTGGCCTAAAATAATCCCAAATGTTTTGTTAACAACAATGGCTACCATTTATCAAGATTCCTACTACATGCCAAGTACTGGCCACATTTTCTCAAGTGAGTCCATAGGAAGCAGACTAGCCTACAGGTTAAGGGAAAGTTACTTCACTATTTTAGACCTCAGATTCCTCTTATGAAAAAGGGGATTGGTTATTGTATCTACCCCAGTGGGGTGGGTTTAAGGATGAAATGAGATAATGCACGTCGAGTACCCGTGACAGTGACTGGCAGGCAGTAAGTTCTCATCAAATGCCAGCTCTGATCACCACTACTTAGAGCTCTTCCTGTGGTTCTATGAGAAAGCTGTGACTCAATTGACAAAAATTTGACTTAAACCCAACTTCTTGTGTCTAGACCTACGAACCAAGGTTCATTGGACATACCTGGATTTCCATTCACTGGAATTTACTGTCTCCTTACTGAGGCAGGAACATGTTGTCATAAAAATGCTCCCTAATGCAGTGGCTCTCAACCTTCCTAAGGCTTTGACCCTTGCATACAGTTCCTCATGTGGTGGTGACCCCCAACCATGAAATTTTGCTACTGTTATGCATCGTGATGTAAATATCTGCATTTTCCGATGGTCTTAGGCGACCCCTGTGAAAGGGTTGTTTGTCCCCCAAAGGGGTCGCGACCCAAAGGTTGAGAATCGCTGCCCTAATGCCTTTCTCATCACAGAAAGATGCCACACAAAGGGTAAGTATTGTTACTGGGAGCACCGGATAAAACGCGGATTCTGTGGATGAGAAACAAGACTGGACCAGGAGAAAAATATTGGCGCATGGGGTCTCTTGTCTCAGCACACAAAAATGTAACTGCGTTTCAGTGATCCCATTTGAAAGATGCATTTGTAAAACATACCACTTGTCATTTAGGGAAAAAGATGCAAAGGGAACAGGAAGTTAAATATGAAGGGAGGGGATGTTTTTTCTTGTTAGGCTCTGTATATAGTGCACAACTAAAAGCCTTCATAGCGATAGCATAGCCCACACATGCGATGAGTGATGTGCTTTCTATGTGGCTGCCCGACTGTAGCAGTTCCTGGGACATGACTTTATTCATGGCGGCTCCAAATCCACCTGTAATGAGCTAAATTTAGCATCTGCCTCTGCTCTGTAGACATGTTGAAGTTTAGGATGGTGTGGGAATATTGTGTTTCATTTAGTAAGATGTGCGATTAGAAAGAGGAAAACATTATGTATGTTCCTGCAAGACTGACATTTATAATAAGGGGAGAGAACTTGTATTTCTTCCATTTTGAGAAAAGAAAAGAATTAATTCCCGCAGAGAGAGTGGAAATTGAATGGAAGGAGAGAAGATGGAGTGGGGAGGAAATGAAGAAGACTGGTGACATGAGGTGGATGTAAAGCAACGGAATAACTTTTAAGCACACATCAAGCCAATATTTAAATTGGTGCTATCCTTCAAAACAACCTTGAGAGCTCATATCTGTATTCCAGGCATGTTGCCACTGCTCAGACACACAGGGCACGGCTCTGGGAGATTTTCTTGTCACCCTTTACAGTATGATTGTACAGTTAATATTACTTTATAAGAATGACAGGCTATGACAATATTTCTATCTCTTTGCCTGTTTGGTAATGGACAGGAGAAATATCATTTTATGGATCAATGTCTTCCTGTCATCAGCCTTCATGTATCTCTGGCATATTCTCTGAGGCTGTGCAGAAGGACTACTGTGTGGGGCAGCAATCTGAGGGTAGCTCTCTGCTCTCAAGTGCTCAGCCCTAGGTCTGCCTGCTCATAAGGACCGGGGCACACCATTAAGACCAACATCTTTCATATAAGGAGATCTCAATAGGACAGTGACCAGACACAAAGAAGACACAGGTACCAGGCAGTCTCTAAGGAGGCTTCCATGGCTGGGGAGCTGTCCAGGAATTGGGTGCTGATGAGCTGGAGCCAAGACCTGCCTGTGGACAGGTGGTGCAAGGTGCTAACACCTGCCCCAGGTCAGGAGGAAGGGAGTTGTTGGTCTTTGTCTTTTATCTATTTCCGTTTTCTCATTCCCTTATTTATTTCCTTCCTCTACCTTCTCCCTCCTCCCATTTTCATTTTGGGGCAATCTGGGCAGCTATAGCTCACCTTTCTGGGAGAAAGAGAGAAGACTGGGCCTTTTGGTTCTCCTCCATCAGAGACTTACCCTTATAAGGAGTCTACAAAACTCTGATGACAACAAACTCATAAGAACCCTCATTCCACCTTAGGGTAGGTTGTCATTTCTAAATTGGGCATCCCAGCCTCTTCGGAGGCATGAGGTGGGTAGAAGATTATTACTATCTATTACTAAGCATTTAGTTTAGGGCAGGCAATTCCTCATGCACTTTCCTTCTCCAAGCCCCTAGAAGATGGATGCTATTATCGCTCTTTTATAGAAAAATGGCTTGACTTGAAAGATATGTGGTTGTGATAAGAGCTATTTATTCAATAAATTATCCGAGGCTACCATAACTTAGGGATGAGAATGCACAGCATGGAGAATAAAATTCATTGATATTTACAGTACTACATATACAGGCTCTTGATGGTCATTTTATTTAGTCTCATAATAATCCTATGATTCTATATAATAAAGAGCTAATCTGCAAACGGTCATCATGCCGTCATGCCATAACGACTCACTCAACCCTGGGGAGAGAGGAATGGAGACCAGCCAGGCACAAATGAGCTTGCAAGAAAAGAATGGGAACCAGCCAGGCTGTGGCCTGGGAGAGGGACAAGCCACCCACCCTGCAGTCCTGGGCGGCAGCGCCTGCGGCTTTGGCCTGGGCCAAGCCACCTGCCTGTGGCTGTGAAGCTGGCCCAAGTCATGGGTGCCTGCGGCCAGCCAGAGGGAGGGAATCCTGGGTCCTGGGTTCAGGGCAAGACAGAAGTCGTTAGGGGTGATCAGGCCAGCAGGGGAGCAGTTAGGGGTGATCAGGCTGGTAGGGGAGCAATTAGGGGTGATCAGGCAGGCAGGCAGAGGGGTTAGGAGCAATCAGGCAGGCAGGCAGGCAGGCAGATGAGCAGTTAGGAGCCAGCAGTCCCAGATTGCAAGAGGTAGTCAGATATCCCCCGAAAGGATCCCAGATTGGAGTGCGTATAGGCTGGGTCAAGGGACTCCCCCTACTCTCAGCACAAATTTCATGCACCAGGCCTCTAGAGTTATGATAATAACTCCATGTTATTATACTCATTTTACAGATATAAACACTGAGGCACAGAGATTCAGTAATTGGCTGAGGTCACACAATTAGTAAATGGCTGAGCCAGTTTTTAAACTTGGGATTTTCTGATTCTAAAGCCTATGATCATTCATCCCCAGTGCTTCTGTGTTTTATGGGCCAGTCACATCCACAGTCTAGTTGGATTTTAGCAAGTGAAACCCTGTGCCTCACCCTCTGGCAGTCTTGATGCCTCTGGGCCTTGATGCTTCCTCTACTATCTCCAGCTCTGGGCTGGGGTGCGGGGGAGCTTCCCATATCAAAGCATGTCAGTGGTGCGCAGGCTCCGAGAACAGGGGCACTCGTGTGTTCTGTAATTGCACACTTATTCGGTCACGAGACATCATCAAACCTAGCTGGCCTTTGTCTGAATCCCCACTGGAAAGTTTGGTCTCATCAATATTGGAAATGTCAATCTGATAAAGAGCCCTAAACAGGAAGGAGGGAGGCTGAGAACAACCTCCTTCCAACAGAACTCCAGTGCACGGGAGTGAACAGAGTCAACATCTTACTTGCTGTAAATCCCCTGGAGTGGCTTTGAACGAGAGAGGGCTGCTGGGTTGAGAAGAAAAAACTCCCTTTGATTCATCTGAATTAATTTAGCATCCCCCAGTAGGGAAAGCTCCGGCATCACGCTCCTGATCTCCACCCCCTGCACACAGCCCCCAATCCTGAGGGAGCGCTCATACTGCCCCTTCTTTCCCTTTAATTAAACCCATTTGTCCTGGGGACACTGGGCCTGGGGATGTCCCATGGCTTTGATGTCTAATCCACAGGCGTGGAAGGGCTGGGAAGCCTGTGCTCAGAGTGAGGACAATGGCTCTTTGCTCTGACTGCAGAGCTTGAGGGACGAGCTCTGGGAAGAGCAGGCTCTGTGATGTTTGGGTAGAGAATTTGAGACCCAAATTTATATTTACAAAGCTGCGTACCAACTGAAATCACCCTCTGCCTTTTCTTGAGCCCTCTGCTCTCATTTTTTTGATGGCTGATCCACCAGGAGGGAAAGTTAAATGTATTGTGGGAGTTTAATGCAGAGGCTGCTTTGGGATTTGTAGGGCTTGCTACTTAGCCTATTAAAGATGGCCTTTACTTTCCCAGATCTATTCACCTGGCACCTCTATAGAGAACCCAACCCCCTTTTTGGTCTGCAACAGATCAGCACCAACCACCTGGGGTTCAACATGACGCACCAGAGTGTCTTGTGAGCGGCCGTGCCAGGCCATCTGTACTCCAGCACGGCTTGCTCCAGGCCAACTGCAGGTGGCAGTCTGGTGCCATCCCGGCAAGACAAGTGGCCGCTGAACTCAGCAGTTACTGCTCCATTTCGGAGCCACCGGAAATTAACAGTCTTCTAGTCTAACCCTCTCAGTCTACAGATGAAGAGACTGAGACCTGGAGAAGTTCAAGGTCACAAAGGTCATGAGTGATGCAATCTGTTTCCTGAAGAATTTGTCACCCACCTCATCCACCTGCTTCAGGGACCTGACTCCACCAAGCACTGGACTCAGATCTACCTGAGTGCTGGTCCTCACTCTGGTGCCACTTGCTGGTGCTTCACCTTTTTGGTTCTCAGTTTCTTCCCTTGCGGAAAGGGCAGGAATGGGGAACATGGTAAGGCCTGCCCTACCTGCGTGGCAGGTTTTCTTGTTGATAATTAAGGAATAAATAGTCAAGTGGGAAAGTAAGGAAAAATGTATTAAGTAAAAGAAAATGCTGTATACATATATAAAGCCTGATTATTATTTGGGGGTGACATGAGTTGTTCCATTTTATTGGAGGCAGCCAATCAGGCCAGGCCAGAGATGTGGGAGGTGAATGCTCATTAGCACTGACATACCTCGGAGAAACTTGGTTCTCTCTGTAAGCCTGCAGAAAGTACGCATGCTCGAGTGTGTGTGTGAGTGTGTGTGTGTGTGTGTGTGTGTGTGTGTGTTTGCACACATTTGTGTGTACATGTGTATGTGCACATCTGCATGTGTGTCTTGGGTAGACAGGATGGGGTGGGAAGGCATGACCCCTCTGTATTTTGG
>PVJN01036852.1:0-21264 GCA_004026805.1 Lasiurus borealis | reverse complement strand
GGTGAAGGCAATGGATTTTAATTTTTTAAAGCACAAATGAGGCATCAGCAGACCCGCAGTTATTAGAAAAAGCAAAGGAAAGCAAACATGGGCTTCCTTAAAATTCCAAAACCTAATCTTACATAGAAATAGAGACTTTTAAGTGGCTCTTTCAAAGTTTTAGGAGGTTTTTATTTAAGAAAAAAGAAAGTATCCATTTTCAAAAGCTTGCTTTCTTTATCATCTCAATACACACACACACACACACACACACACACACACACACACACACACCAATTAAGCAACTTGGCATCCCCCCTGGCCCCTACATATAATACATTTCACATTTTATTCTAGAGACATCTAGAATATAACTGTTAAAAATATGTCCAGGATAACAGTCTTTTGTAGATCAGTTATGGCAATACCTAATAAACCATCAAACATTTCCTTTTTCAATGCCTATGACAGACATTACTAAACAACTACAGAAAGTATGGCCAGGCAACTATCGTTAATGGTCCAGAGTGGTACAGAGTTGAAATACACTTCCACTCCTACTGCAAAGTTGTGTTTGGGTGAGATGACCTGATTTATATAGAAGCCTGTATTATAATTTAACCAGCCACATAATTTGATGTGCCTTGATATTCCCTGTAAAAAGAGAAGTTTATCGAGGTAAGCTCCAAGACTACAGCCAATTCCAGTTATTGTGATTCTAATATAAACAGATATTATTTTAGTCACACTACCAGAAAATCCATCACTACTACCACAATGTATGTTAACATGAATGTATCATATTCCACAACTACAGTTTTAGGCTTTTTTCCCATATACTACTAGCCTACCTGACCACCAAAAATAAATAAATAAGTAAATAAATAAATAAATAAATAAGAGAAAACCTTTCAAGTAGGTAATATATTACAGTTAACTGGTCACTAATGATCCCATTTGAATTCACTTATCAGGTGCTTTCTGAAGAATAATTCTCTTTTATTCACTTTCATATTTTTTTTACTAATTAAAAATGTAATTTGATCAATTAATTGTTTTAGTTACAAAATCAGATGTTACCGTGTATTTATAGCAAACCTGGTCATTGGGGAAACTTTCAGAAAAGCATAATTTTTTTTATGTTCTAAGGACTATTTCCTTCTTATAATTTAATATTTTCTCTTACCTCTTGAAAGTGATAATTAGTATGGAAAAGAACACCAGAGCACAAAACTAATAGCCTACATGATTAAACTATGGAGTTTCAATGCTAGAGTATTCTATTGTTATTTGTCCTATTCTCATAGAAAAACTGGGAAAAAATCAGATTTTATGTTACATTAAAGAAGAGAATAAAATATAGAGCATTGAAGAAAGGTGGCAATTTCAATTATTAAAGGAAGAGTGGTATAAGGGAAAAATACTAACCAAGTGCTCGCAGATTACCTTACTAAATTAAGGACACACATACACACATACACAAACACAAAGTAAAAAATAATGTTAAAACTATACAGATGGAGCAGGTGAGTAAAAATGATAGTGGCTTTAGAATGTTTTTGAACTAAGTTATCATCAACTTAAAATAAACTGCTAAAAACACAGTTAGTATGCATGAAGCATATGTTAACCAACCAAAAATCTATAAGAGATATGCAAGAAATAAAGAGAAAGAATCCAAACAGGACCCTACAAAAAGTCATCAACATATCAATGAGCAAAAGTATAAGAAAAGAACAGAGAACAACACAAAAACAATCAGAAAACAATAAAATGTCAACAACTACATACCTATTGATAATTCCTTTAAATCTAAATGACTTCAATGCTCCAACCAAAAGGTGAATGAATCAAGAAGTGGTACATATATATAATTGAATATTATTTCCCCATAAAAAAGAATGAAGTCTTACCACTTCTGACAGCACCGATGGACCTAGAGGATACAAAGTTCCATTAAATAAGTCAGACAGAAAAAGACAAACAGCATATGATTTTATTTACATATGGAATCTGAAAAACAAAATGAACAAATAGAAACAGACTCATAGATACAAAGAGAACAAACTGATTATTGCCAGATACGGAGCATTTGTGAGGCTGGATAAAAAAAAATAAAAGGTGAAGGGGATTAAGAAGTACAAATTGACAGTTACAAAATAGTCATCAAGATATAAAGGACAGCTTAGGGAATATAGTCAATAATATTGTAATAACTATATATGATGTCAGTTGGGTGCAAGAATTATCGGAGTCACTTTGTAAGTTATATAAACGTCTAACTACTGTTCTATACCCATGAAACCAAGGTACTATTTAATGTCAATTATAATTGAAAAACAATACATTTTACTATTAAAAAGAACATTTTTGAGAGTTATCAATTTAAAAATTTCTTTCAACTTTGCTTTGTGCAATTACATGGCTTTCTCAGCACCCTGGTTCTTCACATTTGGGGAGCATGCCTTCAAGAAGGTTGACTATCAAAGAAATAAAAGAACAACTGGTAATACCAACTATCTTGATAATCACACAGCATATGGTAGCCTCTTAATACAGACAGACAAAGAAGTGTCCTGCATGTCTTCAAGATTACCTTAAGTAATGGGAGCTAACTGCTACAGTAGAGAGGCTAAGATGATACACACATATGATCAGAACAGCCTCCATTTCTAATACTTCTCACCTAGTTCTTCTTTGTCTGCACTTTCTGCTAACAAAACCTATATTATATGTGATGATGGCAAATTTTCTCTATTTTATAGATGCACTGATTATCCACATTCCTTCTGAGAATCACTGTATTTGTGGATAGGAAATACATAATCTTCTTACGAATAGCTAAAATATGTTGAGAGCTTACCACTACTATATATTGTATACATAATACTATGTACTATGCTATGAGTTCTATGTGCATTACCTCATTTAGTCTTCACAACAACCCAGTGATAATCCTCATTTACTGAGGAGGAAAGTGGATATTGCAGGGGTTAGGTTACTTGGACAAAATCAAAGCCAAGTCTCTTATTCACTTTCACTGGGTCTTAAATCCTATGTGCTCCTTAATTATATTGTTTCGGCAGGGACTACACAATAACAGGGGCTACTCAGTTCTGGAGTCTCAGAGGAGGGGCACAGAACAATCCCTGAAATCTTTTTTTTTTTTTAATATATTTTATTGATTTTTTTCCAGAAAGGAAGGGAGAGGGATAGAAAGTCAGAAACATTGATGAGAGAGCAATATCGACCAGCCACCTCCTGCATGCCCCCCACCAGGCGACATGCCCGCAATCAAGTACATGCCCTTGACCGGAATAGAACCTGGGACTCCCCAGTCTGCAGGCTGACGCTCTATCCACTGAGCCAAATCGGCTTCGGCCAATCCCTGAAATCTTGATATCACATAACTTGTATAAGACAGAGTTAGCAACAGGAAATAGTATTCAGCCCAGACAAAGAGTCTGTAATGAAGAGGTTGTTCACAGAGGTGTTGACAGGGTTAATGGGTGACAGAAAGGAGGCTGATGCTCACAGAGATTATAAAGAGAGGGAAACAAAGACCAAAGGAAGACTAGAGGAAAACAATAATTTTGAAGCCCATGAAAAAAGGAAAAGACAGAGGTGCAGTATAAAGTCAAGGCACTAGTGCAAGGGTACAGGGTCAAAATATCCTAATCTCTCTTCTCCCTCTTCTGCATTCTGCAAGTGCTTTCCATTGTAAGCCCAACTGGAAACCATTTAGCAAGGAAGCTGATATGATAGAATCTTTAGAAGCCAAGCTCTTTAGGAACACAGTGCAACATAGACAGCGGAGAATGGACCCCGGGGGGCACACCAGCACTCGTGCATAAAGGATCTGGAGACCATACCAAGCCTCTACCTCTATTCTGAAATTGATTTCAAGGTTAAAAGTCTGACACTAACCTGATAGATAATCAAAAACAGTTATCACTTTTCAGATTGTGACCTTTAAAAATTACCATGCCCTACTGACCTACACAATTTTTGTACCTTTCGATTATGCCCTTATGTTAACCAAATGCCACAGGTCAGTGTTATTTCAGAAAGACCAAAAATGTACTTATAGCAGAAGGAATTCTTCTGACTTGAAAATGTCACCCACAGTCAGCGCGCTTTGCTCTTCCTAATACAGCAATCGGATTCTACAAAAACAATGTGGGATATAGTGATGAAATCGCAGCAGAAATGCGAATGCTATAATAAATAACAAGTTGCATAAGGAGGTATGGGATGGTAGAGTCTGAGGGATAGAATTAGTTATAAGCAGACTAAACAAAGTTGTACTTATCATTGTGACATGACTGAATTCATATCCCCTTGATATTACCTAGATTTATGTCAATTAATATTAAACATAGTGCTTCCATTTTCAGGGGATTTAAAAATAGTTCAAATCAATATTTACTATTTTACCTCATAGTTCTAACATTTTAAGTGAAAAGAAGCAATAAATTAGTCCCTGGGACAGGTATGCAAGTAAGAATATTAAACATCCTCAACAGTGATATTTAAGAAGAAATATCACCTTATTTGATCAAGTCAGGCTCTTGGTTTTTTAATCTTGAGAATGACCCTAAGTAAGTTTCAATTGATAAACATAATGCATGAAGCAACAGAATTGGGTAAATAAACAAAACAAAGCAAATTGCTACTTAGAATATTACTTTCATTAGTCAATCACATTGTGGGAAACACCAAGAACCATGCATTAATGCCAACTTGGGCATTTTCTACAATCCATTAGGCTTTCTTCAATAGAAAAATTATGTTACCACTTCTGAAATATTTATGCAGGTGTGAAGGATGCATTGACACAATTCAAAGCCTCATAATGCCCTTAAATAAAACATTTAAAATGTGGTGTATAAATGGGGAATTGCTATGGATTAAAACGCATACAAATTAAAGTGGCAACTCTTAAAAAACAAAACATTAAATATACTTGGGGACTTATGGCTTTGCCAAAGATGTATTTGTTGTTGCTTTTCTTTTGGGATTTAGATTTGCCTTTTGATGTTTAGATATATTCCAATAGATCTTTGAAAGAAAATTTGAAGGCAAATGTGCCAATGTTATTTTCTACTCTGAGGTCCTACCACAAAATAATTTATTGCTCCCGCATCACATATCCATGTTATTTTTAATAAAAATATAAAATAACAATTTTAATTTTCAAATTATAATTTGCAATCCAATATCTTTCCTTTTGGACTTGTTTTGCCAGAAATAAAGCCCTATAAAGATCCCCAAGTCAAGATTGCTGACAGAAAATAATTTTAAAGAATTTTTAGCTGCCCTGGAATAATTAATTTAGAAGTGTAATATTATTTTCCAGCTCCAATTTTTCTATCAAGTATGACTGAGAATCACACACATTAAAAAAAAGCTCTCTGATTCCACTATTACAACTTACTCAGATCTTTGTATTACCAAACTTTAAAAGGCAATCCAAATCTTTCTTTTAAAATGCAAATGTTCAGTCTGATATAACTTTAAATGTCCTAAAAATAATATGTCAAGCATGGAAAATGTTTAATATTTTACGAAGCAATGTGACATCTGATCTGTGGCCTCACAGGGCCCTTCCAGGAATCTTCTAAGCCAGAAAGGGCAGGTGATATGAACTAATGTTGCATTTGAGGAACTGGGGCTTAGCGAGGTTAATATCTTGCTTATTTGATTAACTAGCATGTAATGGAGAAGAAAGGAGACTCAACACAGGGTACCCACAACATAGCTTCTTGGCAGGCTGGAGCTCCATTTAGAGGAGAGGGCTCCAGTCACCCTGCCTCCTTGAATCTTAATAAACTCAGTAACCACACTCGGACTATCTCTTTAGAGCCCTATATGGTGATCGCCTAGATCTTCTACCAGTGGTTCTCAAGATTTCTAATGCCGCAACCCTTTAATACAGTTCCGCATGTTGTGGTGACCTCCAACCATATAATTATTTTCATTGTTATTCATAACTGTAATTTTGCTACTGTTATGCATCATAATGTAAATATCTGTGTCTTCTGATAGTCTTAGGGAACCCTGCTAACGGTTCTCAACCTGTGGGTCTAAGACCAAGATAATGACATTTTTTGCAACTTTATTTCTCAAGTGTTTAGTTATGGAGTCACTACTGGCTAATCCCTTTGATTTTTAAATGCAGTGTTTTTAATTATGGACTTTAAGTTAGGACTGTAGGTTTTATATCTTAGCCTGAGAAATGAACTTGACCTCCCTACTTACCTAGCTACAAAATAACTGGAGTAAGAGTGATCTCTCAGGAGTGGTGTGCAAAATCTTTTATTATAATTGCTATTTTCCATCCCTGCAGAGGAAAATGCTATGTCAATTACAGATTAGGACTAGGTTAGAGGCCAGTAAATCTCAAGCAGAGTTGGTGCAGATATTGATCAAGACTTTCTTACAATACATAGCATCAGATATTTATAGCATCGGAAAATGCATTTCAAGGACTGTCATCAATATGATGGCCTTCCCTCTGGAATGTTGATGTCTAACAATGATGAAAAAATTTGGAATTGCTTCTAAGCCTATTGATTTCACTGAAAACAGAAATACAAGACAAAACTGCAAAGCATTTTAGAGGGGGAGAAAAAGAAGCAAGCAAGATTTCAAAGGCTATTCTGATTGCCCATGTCAATGTTTTCTGTTCAGCGTGGCTAACCACATGGCTTAGTCATTATCATCTCTTCCTATTATCCTCTCCGCACCAACCAATTATTTACCAGATGAAGCGATCTCCATTATGCATCAAATGCAAACATTTGGCTGCCCTGTGTTTTGTCTAATTCTGTGCACAATTTATGAAGAAATAATTTAATATATGGGAATAACACTCATTTCCAGTGGGTTGTGAAGGTGTTATAAACCCTGTGCCAATGCAGACCATAGGGAGTGATTTATGAATGATGCCCACAGAAAAGACCAGGGCTGGCCTCCCAATTAATCAAATGCCAAAGCATCTTAACAAAGGATGCTGTTCTGGTCACTGGAAGCTCATTAGTCGAAGACAACCTGTAATTTTTAAATAGCCTTAAAAGAAACCATGTAATGAAAATAATCTATCAGCTAGGAAGTGATGAGTACTCTCTCTTAATGAGACAGCAAACCCAGTGGTATGTTTAATACAAATAAAGTTGACCCTAAATTTGCATAAATTGCAGAGGAAATTTAGCATATGGTTATAAAATAAGAAATGACCTCCTCTGAAGAGGTACTAAAATTAAATAGCCATTTTCCTATTGACTCTCCCCATCATTACTTTACCAAAGAAGCATTTATTCTTATCCTTTGTTTTAAAAGTTAATTTCATTGTGTTGAGACAATAAAGGTAGTGTTTTGGTATATACAGTCTATCATAAAGAAAACCCAATGACGAGCATTGTTTAAGCTAGGAGCTCTAATTCATTAATGAACATGGCAGAGAAAATGATGACTAAAAAGCTGACAACAGCTACTCTCCAAGACAAAACAGAAATCATGACTTAAAGCAGGTTAACTGAGTTGGTATATAAAGTGTTTTTATAATGTTGGCCCTTGGTACACATTCAATAAATTCAAGTCATCACAATTACTTCCTAACCTGCTTAGTCATCAGAATCACCAGGGATCTTTGGAAAACTTCCTCCTTCCCCATTCATATTTACTGATCAGTATGTCAGATACAACCCAAGAAATTACTTTAATAGAAATTAATTTAATAGAAGTTTTCTAAGTGAGTCATTTGATCAACTGAGTTTTAATATTACTTTAGCACTAACAAATCCAAATAATTACCTCTAAGAGTTACAAACTACTCAGAAACAATCTCTTTGTTCAAAAATATTTGCTTTTATACATATTCACTCATTTTCATTTAATTATATGCATATGTTGTCCAATAACTCTAATTTATATGAATTATTCACTATAATAAATTATTATAATTTTTCCATTTTGCTATAAGAAATTACATTAATGAACAGACAATATATCTCATTGAAGCTTAAACACAGTTGATAAGAACAGACCCAAATATAAATATCCTTACCTATGAGACACTGATTCACTAATGTTCATTATTTCTAAAATGTACCTGTCTTCTTGTAATGAGATTGTGTTCTTCCCTACAAATGGTAACTTCTAGCTCATTTAACTATGTATAGTGCATATATTTTCCATGTGGGAAATTCATCAGCAGTGATGCATTTAAAAATAGTTAATTTCTTAAAAAGATATAAAGAAAAGCATTGAAAACACAGAAGCGATCTTATTGGAAATTGGGCTTCAAGGTACCAAATTGAGTAACAGGCAATACTGCTCCCTCATTGTAGGACTTCTTGTTACCCACATTCCCCAACCACATTTGCTCTGCAAATTGCTTTCTAAAAGTAATAACACAGAAAACAAACATTATTCATTTGGACCTAAAATCTATCAGGGACTTTCAGGAACTTAGATGCTATAGCCTGCAGCTGACAAGATAAGAAATACTTCAATAAAGATGTACTCAAAGGACTGCTTCCCCTTTCACTAGGAAGAAGGATTATATGAAATATTATCTAACATTATTTTAGAAATTTCTTCTAATATACACAGACTCATGCATATAGACAGATGACCTCTTTTTTCCCAAACACCATAATTAGAGATCTTATCAGAATAGTTATCCCTTTCCACATATTCTGATGCAAAGTGAATAAGTTTTGTCTGAGATACACCTCTCAATCCCTAAATCATTTATTGACCTCCCAAGCCAGCCCCTGCAAAGTGATTAATCTCTCCTGACCTGGGCTTTTTCTCATGCAAAACAGGGAATTATTGCAAGGATTAAATTTGATAAGTGAAATTGACTGATTCCTTACCTAATGCAGAGTAGGCATTCAGTAAATACAAGGATTTTAAAAAATTTATTTTCTATGAATATAAATCATACTTGACTGTTGGCTGTTACTACATATGTATAAACTATTCTTGCTTTTCAGGAGAGTAAAACTTAGTATATTTTATAATCATTCCTCAACTAAAAATTTCAAATTATAATTTTTACTACATATACATTAAATAATCTGAGGTGGCTGATAATTTCTACTGAGCCCAGAGCTTACCTAAAACTTCAAACTTTATTTGTGTTTAATTACTAAGACTATTTCTGTTTGAAAGTAAAAAGCAAAAGAAGGAACACAAGAGGAAAAGAGATGAAAGGCAAGGAAAGGAGGAATGAGAAAGAATAGAAAGAGGAACTGGTAGAAAATAATAGAGCAGAGAAAGACAAAAGATGGATTGTTATGAAGATGGAATGTTACATGATTTTTTTAGGTAAAAAATATAGGTAAATACTTTTTTTATATATTACTCACCAAGCTCTCTAACTCAATGAATATTAACTTCATTAGTTAATTCAACAAATATTAGACAATGATTGGGGCAAGCATTTAGGTTATAGAAGCAAAGAAAAAGACAAATATATTTGTATATACAATTTGTCCATTGGGAAAAGACCAAGTCATATGTAGAAATAATGTGACCATAGAAAAACAATGCAAAATGTATCCCTGTGGTTATTTAGTGTATTAAAATTAAAAGTTATGATCCTGTAGTAAAAAGAAAGAATTGAGCAAAAAGTCAGTTAATATAGAACATGATCTCAGATGTAATGTCAAATAACTACATGGATTTAAGTAAGTCTTTTAACTTTTCTGGCATTAATTTATCATTATAAAATGGGATTGTAGTAGGTAGTTAGATAGGTATGAGCAGAGTAGAAATGACAGGCCAGTTGCAGAGGGTCATCAAGGTTGAGAGACACAAGTGCCTAGCAACAGGCAAAATTACAAGCCCTTGCATGACCACTCCCTCCAGCATTAATTCAATAACCCAGACAGATGACATCTATGCTAAGCTCTTGTTTAAGCTCCAGATCCAGAGAAGCAGCAAAATCAGATGCATGACACCATGGCAGGATACATTGAATGTAGAAATAATATCCAACCAAGAAGTAGCATACTGTAAAACATTTTAAATATTTTCTTTGAAAGATGTTTTAGTAAAAACTGGATACTAGCCAAAACCGGTTTGGCTCAGTGAATAGAGTGTGGGCCTGCGGACTGAAAGGTCCTGGGTTCCATTTTAGGCAAGGGCATGTATCCTGGTTGCGGGCACATCCCCAGTAGGGGGCGTGCAAGAGGCGGCTGATTGATGTCTCTCTCATCGATGTTTCTCTCTCTATCCTTCTCCCTTCCTCTCTGTAAAAAATAAATAAAATATATATTTTTTAAAAATGGATACTATATCTCTGTATTATAGATGGCATTACAGACTCAGAACAGATTCAATATTATTTCTGACACCATGTGGCTAGTAAGTCAGATCAGTAGAACTTCTAATACTTACAACTTTATGAAGAAGAATTAGCTGATCAGAAGTGCATGTACCAATTAGTTCAAATGTCTCGAGTAAAGTGATCTCATGAGGTAGTTGTAAAAGAAGTAGGCAGGATCAGGTATATAGATATTGTTGCAGTTCTTCACTAAAATATTTTTAAGTAGGTGTAAATATCATAATGTATACGTTTTAGAAGAAAGCACTCAAGAAAATGTGGAACATAAATTATTAGGTTGGGGACATTCAGCAGACTAGAATACAGGCAATTATAAAGAGTAACCTTCTTCCTGGCAATAATACAAATAGGGAATGATGAGGGGCAGAATTAAGTCAGCTCTTTTAAAACATAGCATCCTTACTGTTAGTTCACATTAAGTAAAACCAAATAATTCACAAATATATGGTTCAATATGAGGATGCATAAAGAAAATAAATATCCTACTTCACATTTTCATTTAAAAAGAAAGAATTAGAATTTTGTCCAGGTAGATCTATCTCTAAACTAGAAACAAATTGGTATACAGCTCTTCTTAGTCCTCCATACTGCCCCATTTTGTAACTAATGGTGTTGTACACAACAAATTCAGTACTGTTTGTTGATAGTTCAAGTAAAGGAAGTAAATAAGAAATGTGCAGCAACACCAAAGGTACTTTATGTTTCTGAGTCATACCAGAAATGGAAATAACTTCTTGCGAAGTTTAATAGTATTAATAGTGAAACCATATATTTCATTCAGGTGTGGGCAAAATTAGATTTAAAGATCTTTATATGGGAAATAAAATAAATAAACAAACAGACAAATAAATACACAAATAATACAAGATTAAAATCTTTGTTATGCACACTCACAACCTGTAAACTCACTTTTGCACACCCAGATATTTATTTTTATATGAAAATGTGGATACTGCTTAACACACCAATATTCACAATAAATACCTATTACATTGCATTAAACTCAAACTTATATCAGGGCTGGCCAGGGGTAGGGATCCCAGGAGGTTGGCTATGGAAGCACGCTGACCACCAGGGGGCACCTCCTGCATTGAGCATCTGTCAACTGGAGGTCAGTGTGTGTCATAATGACCAGACATCCATACGCCCAGTTGTAAAAGCCACTTAGGCTTTTATTTTTTTTACTAGAGGCCTGGTGCATGCACGAGTGGTAGGGTGTCCTTCGGCCTAATATGCTCCCTCTCCAATCTGGGACCTCATGAGGGATATCCACCTGCCCTTTTAGTCCCAATCCTAGATGGACCTAAATGGGCAGTCGGACATCCCTCTCATAATCCAGGACTGCTGGCTCCCAACTGCTCACCTGCATTCCTTCCTGATTGCCCCTAACCCCTTCTGTCTGCCAGCCTGATCAAGCCCTAGCCAGGCCCCTGCCAGCCTGATTGATGCACAACTGCTCCCCTGCCAGCCTGTTTGCCCATAACTGCCCTCCCCTGCAGGCCTCATAACCACCAACTGCCCTTCCCTGCAGACCCGGTAACCCCCAACATCCCTCCTCTGCCAGCCTAGTCACCCTTAACTGCACTCCCATGCAGGTTTGATCATCCCCAACTGCCCTCCCTTGCAGGCATGGTCCCTTCAAACTGCTAGCCATCTTATGTGGCCATCTTGTGTTCACATGGGGGCAGGATCTTTTGACCATATGGGGGCAGTCATCTTGTGTTGAAGTGATGGTCAATCTGCACATTATTCTTTTATTAGATAGGATAGAGGTCTGCTACACCAATGGAGGCCAGCTGGTTTGTCTTGAAGGGTGTCCTGGATCAGGGTGGGGATTCCCTTGAGGTGTAGGGTGGCCTGGACGAGGGGCCTGTGGTGGTTTGCAGGCCAGCTGCACCCTGTAGCAACCCAAGTTAAGGTCCTGGTATCTGGGATTTATTTATATTGTACAATTAAAATTTGTAGCCTGGAGCAGAGCTAAGCATTCTGCTACCACAGTCATTGAAACTTTTTTTCCATAAGTGGAAGCCTGGCCCACCAGGGTGTGTGGAAAGCTTGGCTTCCTCCATCGCCAAGGGCAACCCAAGCCTCCTTCCTGCTCTCTCATGGTTGTAGCCATGTTGGTTGTGTTAATTTGCATACTTGCTCTGATTGGCTAGTGGGAAATCCTAGTGGGAGTGCCTGGGGGTATAATGGAAGTATGGTCAATTTGCATATTACTCTTTTATTATATAGGATTTGTTTTTATTTTTTCAACTTTTTTAATTTCATACACCTTTATTGTTCAGATGCTTACAATTGTTCCTCTCCCCCCTCTATAGTACCCCTCCACTAGGCTCCCACCCCACCCTCTGCCCTTACCTCCCTTGCATTATCCTCATCCATAGGTGTACGATTTTTGTCCAATTGCTCCCTGCACCTCCCTCACCCATTTCTCCCTGAGAATTATCAGTCCACTCCCTTTCTATGCCCCTGATTGTATTATATTCACCAGTTTTTTATGTTCATCATATTTTTTATTCACTTGATTTTTAGATTCACTTGTTGATAGATATGTATTTGTTGTTCATAATTTTTATCTTTACTTTTTTTCTTTTTCTTCCTCTTCTTAAAGAGTATCTTTCAGCATTAAATATAACGGTTTGTTGTTGATGAACTCCTTTAGTTTTTTCTTATCTGTGAAACTCTTTATCTGCCCTTCAATTCTGAATGATAGCTTTGCTGGGTAGACTAATCTTAGTTAAAGGTTCTTGCTATTCATCATATTGAATATTTCTTGCCACTCCCATCTGGCCTGCATAGTTTCTGTTGAAAAAATCAGTGGACAATCATATGGGTGCTCCCTTGTATGTAATAAACTGTTTTTCTCTTGCTGCTTTTAATATTCTCTCTTTGTCTTTTACTCTTGATATTTTAATTATGATTTGTCTTGGTTGTTTCTCTGTGGATTCCTCTTGTTTGGGGTTCTGTTTACTTCCTGGACTTGTAAGTCTATTTTTTTCACCAGGTGGGGAAAGTTTTTAGTCATTTTTTCTTCAAATATGTTTTCAGTATCTTGCTCTCTTTCTTCTACTAGCACCCCCATAATTCTGATGTTGGTGTACTTGAAGTTGTCCCAGAGGCTCCTTACACTATCTTTCAATTTTTGGATTCTTTTCTCTTCTTGATTTTCCAGTTGAGTATTTTCTGCTTCTTTGTATTTCAAATCTTTGACTTGATTCTTACATTCCTCTAGTCTGCTATTAGGTCTCTGTATAATATTTTTTTTTTCAGTCACTGAATGTTTAATTTCTAGTTGGTCCTCTTTCATCTCTTCTTGGGTCTAGCTAAATTTATTGACATTTTCTAGGAAATTCTTGAAAAACCTTATAACCATGGTTTTGAACTCTATACCCAGTCATTTGTTTTCCTCCATTTCTTTGCTTTGATCTGTTCCTTTGTCTCCACATTTTCACTGCTTCCCTGAGTTAGTAGAGTAGCTTTGTGTGCTAGGTGTCACTATGGTCCAGTAGTTCTGCCTACCCAGTTACCTGAGGTGGACACTCTTGGTGCACCTCTTTGTGGATTGTGTGTACAGCCTTGTTGTAGTTAAGTCTTGATTGTCGTTGGTATCACTGGGGGAAATTGACCTCTAAACCAATTGGTTATGAGGATCAGCAGTGTGTACACCGGGAGAATTTCTGTGCTGGAGTCAAGCTTATGATATAAGACTTGCAAAATCGCAAAAGCCTGCGTTTGACTTAGATGGGGTAGAGTCTCAGGGCTGAGCAGAGAGCCTTGGCTTCCCATCAGTACTGCCCTATGTGGCCTTGTGTCTCAGTGTCCCTCGGTAATTGTTTCAGCCCTCTGCACAAACTTGCACTTGCATACTTCCAAATATCTACCTTTCTGGCTACCCTGAGATTCCGTGCGCTCTGGGGACCAGTATGAGTCTGGGTCCCCTGGATCTCACCCAAAACTGAGATTCAGAGCAGTTGGAACTGTATTTCAGTGCAGTTGGGAGGTTGTCTTCTTCCCACTACAGAAAGCCAACAGCACAATCAGCAATCAGTCCTCTCTGCGCACTTGCGCACACACCTCCAGATCTCCTGCCTTTCTCGGGTCCCCTAAGTTTCTGTGCACTCCTCCTTTTTTACAACAATCCAGACTCCTCCATATGAGTCTCGCCCAGAACTGGGGTTCAGCAAAGTCAGAAGTTTCTGTCTCCATTCTGCCAGAGGAAGCCAGCCAGGCACTCCACCAACCATCCTCTCCACATGCATGTGTCAATACTTTAGCTTGTTCCAGCTCATCTGAGTCTCTGTGGGCCCCTGTTTTCCTCTAGTTGTAGAATTTCCACATAGGCAGCTTTCCTGTGGTTCTAGATGATGTCCCTGCTGTCTTTTAGCTGCAGTTTTGAAATTGTTGTAAGAGGAAGAACTTTAGGTATTCACCTATGCTACCATCTTGGTTTCTCCCACTACATTTTTTTTTATTAATGTATTACATGTGTACATATTTTGCCATTGCTGCCCACAACCCACTCCCATACATGCCCTCACCCCACCCACCCCGTGTTTTGCATCCATTGGTTATGCTTATATGCATGCATGCAAGTCCTTCAGTTGATTTATTATTAACCCCATCCCTTCCTAACATTCCCAATGTAATTTTACAGTCTGTTTGATGCTTTACTGCCTCCTTATCTATCTTTTTGTCCATCAGTTTATAATGTTCTTTATTATTCACAAATGAGTGAGTTCATATAGTATTTTTCTTTCATTAACTGGCTTATTTCACTTAGCATAATGCTCTTCAGTTCCATCCAGCTTGTTGCAAATGGTAAGAATTCCTTCTTAGAGGAGAATACAAGATGGCAGCATAGGTAAACACCTACACTGCTGTCTCACACAACAATTTCAAAACTACAACTTAAAGACAGAACGAACATCATCCAAAACCACAGGAAAGCTGGCTGAGTGGAAATCTACAACTAGAGGGAAAGAGAGAGGCTCACAGAGACCCAGAGGAGCTGCCAAAAGCTGAGGTACAAAGACGCGCACATTGATAGAGTGGGTGCTGGAGTACCTGGCTAGCTTTCTCTGGCAAGAGGGAAATGGAGACTCTCAAAGGCATTGAACCCCTTATCCTACAACACTAAACCCAAAATCCAGCCGAAACTCATTCGGGGGGAGTTTGGACTGTGAAAAGGGAGAGGTGCACAGAAATTTATGGGCGTTTCAAAAGATCAGAAGTCTGGTGGTGCACACGGCACTGCATGCAGAGGACAGACTGCTAATTGTGCTGCTGGCTTTTGTAAGTGGGCAGGAGACAAACCCTCCCAACTCTGCCACTTCTGACTCCACTAAGCCCCAGTTTCCGGTGAAACCTGTGGACCCAGACTCGTGTGGTCCTGGAGCGCAGGGGAGCTGGAAAGGCAGTGGTCTAGAGGCACTGTGGGCACGCACAAGGACCACTCCAGCAATTACACAATCACTTGAGACTCAGGGGCCGTGGAGGGTGGGGCCGACTGGAAGGTAAGGCAGTCCCTTAAGCCCTGAGACTCCACCCATCCCAAGCTCAACAGAAAGGCTTATGCAGTTTTCCAAGTCTGGTATCATAAGGCTGAATACAACACAGAAGTTCTCCTGGCATAGTGAAAATGCTGAGACAAGGGAAGGGATCACAAGCAAAAGAAATGGAGGAAAACAAACGACTGGATATAGAGTTCAAAACCATGCTTATAAGGTTTTTCAAGAATATCTTAGATAAGTTGGATAAAGTTAGCAAGACCCAAGAAGAGATGAAAAAGAACCAACTAGAGATGGAAAAGATCCAACTAGAGATGGAAAAGGACCAACTAGAGATGGAAAAGGTCCAACTAGAGATTAAAAAGGACCAACTAGAAATTAAACATACAATGACTGAAATAACAGCAGACTATAGAAAGGCAAGAATCAAGTAAAAAATTTGAAATATAAAGAATCAGAAAACACTAAACTGGAAAAGCAAGAAGAGAAAAGAATGCAAACATGTGAAGATAATGTAAGGAGCCTCTGGGACAGCTTCAAGCGTACCAACATCAGAATTGTGGGGGTGCCAGAAGAAGAGAGAGAGCAAGATACTGAAAATCTATTTAAAGAAATAATGACTGAAAACTTCCCACATCTGGTAAAAGAAATAGATTTACAAGTCTAGGATACACACAAAACCCCATAAAAATGGAATCCAAAGAGGACTACACCAAGACACATCATAATTAAAATACCAAGAGCAAAAGACAAAGAGAGAATATTAAAAGCAGCAAGAGAAAAACAGTTCATTACCTACAAGGGAGCACCCATACGACTGTCAGCTGATTTCTCAACAGAAATGATGCAGGCCAGACAGGAAGGGCAAGAAATATTCAACATTATGAATAGCAAGAACCTACAACCAATAATCTATCCAGCAAAGCTATCATTCAGAGTTGAAGGGCAGATAAAGAGCTTCACAGATAAGAAAAAGCTAAAGGAGTTCATCAACTCCAAACCAGAGAAGGGGAACAACGTATATGCATATGGGGAGAAAACTCCAATAAAGGAGCCACTAATCCCTACATATGCCAGCAACAAATGCCTGGAGATGAATACAACCTACAAAGAACAGCTAATATTAAGTAAGGTGAGGGAAAACAGAAGCAATAAACAAAGAAAACAAAACAAAACAAATTAAAACAAAAAAATAAGTAAAACAATCTCACCAAAAAAAGCATATAAACTCCATGTAATCAAAATTCAAGCAAACACCAACAAAAGGACAAAAAGAAAAACAATTTTTGAATGGTGAAGACAGAGAAGAGAGTGGTGTGTATAGATTTGGAGCAGGGGATTGGAAATTAGATATATAAGTAGGGTGAAATTTTAACAGGGGGTAAAAAGAAAGAATAAGCAAAATCTAAAGTAGGTAAGAGAAAAAGGGCAATGAAAGGGGAAAAGTTAGGAAGAGAGTGATGGCATAAAGGTAGAGTTGAGATAGAGTAAAACGATGCTAAAGGAAAGATGATGATAGAATGTAAAACACTAATCCCTAAGTAAAATAAAGAGAAAATAAAATTATACTTTTTTTACAAAAAGGTAAAATAATAGTAGTAATAATACTGATTGAAAATAAAAATGTAATAATTAAAAAGATAAAATCAGGTGAGAAAAAAAGAAAGTATAATTAGTTTCTTAAATAAAAGATGAAAAAAATAAAAAGAAAAAAGAAAAAAATAGAATGTGAATTAGTGAAGGTCATTAACTTCCTCTATTGTTCTGTTTGGCATGCCTGTTTTCTAGTCAGGACAGTATTTCAGTTTCCTTCCTTCCACTGCTCCTCAGTGTTGTAAGCCATCCTGATTTTTAGGGAGGTGGTGTGTCTTAATTTCTTTATTCCTTTATTTGTGATTACACAAGAGTCAATTTGTGATTCAGCCCCTGAGTGGCAGTGTTTCTGGATTGACCTCCAAGACTACAGGTCCTCTCTAGCCTGTGCTTAGATCCTATGGCACTCAGTACGAGTTTGTGGGAGTGGATTGCCCCAGAGCTGGTTTTCCGACATTCACTCCCCACTCTGTTCCCCACGTTCCAGAAAAACAACTTTCCCCTGTAGTTTCCTAGAGTGTCCCCAATAGGGTGATCCTATGAATTGGGGTCAGCAATCAGAAGCAAGGATCTGAAGAGGAAAGAGTGCAAGTGCGCATATTCAGCTTCCCCCTCATGTCTAAGCAGTCAACACACTTTTAAAACTTCCAGGCTGTTCCTCTGCATCAGATCAAAATGGGTTGCTTCCTAGAGATCCTGTGTTAGCATCTGAGGACCCCTCTTCCACATTGATGGATCACACCAGTCCCAACAGCCACAGATCTCTCCAGGCGCAGGCTTCCCCCGTTCCTCCAAGTCCTGCAGTGTGTGCACTTCTCTCTTATGTGGGAGCAGAGATCTGGCCTCATCCCAGTCAAAATCCGACCTTTCTGTGGTGGAGTATAGAACTCCTCTGAACCCACATGTTTGCACCAATTCTAGGCTTTTATATGTAGATTGTCCTTAAAGTAAACTTAATCTACTAAAGCAAGAAATGATTTGTCTATTCCAACCCATTATTACATGTAACACACAGGATGAGTTTAGGATTTCCTTTCTTCCTATTTCTTTATTTTCAGACACTTTACATGTCAACTGTCCCAAAACTGCTTCTCCGAACTTCCCCTCAATAAATGCTCCAAAATTCAAAGAAGATAAAGCCAAACCACTGTTCATTCAATGTTTAGTTTATTATAATTCTAGCTAATATGCTAACTGTAGATCAAATTTTGAGGTTAGTTTATGGTTATTTATATTTCCCCCTCATTTCTTTCGTTAATCTCCTTTTCCCCTCAAATTCCATATGAATATATATGATTCCTACTTATCTTGCCCTTTAGTTTCAATTTTTATGGTTTGTTCTTTCATTCATTTTCTAGGTTTTCATGAATTTTTGGTTATAAATAAGCCTACCATTATACTTGGATGTGAGGTAATGTAATGACATAGAAACTCCAGTTCTTTAACATGACAATTACTCCTTTCTATCCATTGACTCCCTCCCTTAATCATTAAGTCCTTAGGACATCAGATTCAGGTCAGCATCAAACTATCCCAAGAACAAAACCTTAGGGCTCTGGGCCACAGAAACAAAGTTTTGCTCAAACTAAAGATAACATTTTGACCTCATTTGTGTTTCAGCCGCGGGCGCAAGAAAGCAAAACAACCCTACCAACCACAGATACAACACCATGGCTGACATCAAGACCTGACAGGATGATCAACTACTACCTACCGAGGCCCCAACCAATCAATAGAGCCCATAATCCTACATCCCTTAATCACCATATTAATCCTTCCCTCCATATAATCTGTCCCCATGTGGACCACCAGGGAGCCAGGTTTTAACACACACATTTACCTGTGCCTCATGGTTTGATACCATTTCCTTAAATAAAACTCTATTTTCTTTACTACAAATTCCTATTTGCATTAAATTGGGCTTCGATGCACACAGGTAAATGAACCCCTTTAATCCAGTAACACTAACGATTTTTTCTCGTCTAGTGATATAGTATATATGAAGAAAAATGGCGGCAGAATAGACAGACGTTTCCCAAGCCTTGTCCCTGAGCAGACAGAGAGAACAGCTGAGGATAGCACAGGGAGTGTTCGTTGGTGATTTAAGGGATATTATACTCCAGGAGAAGGTGGGGGATTGCTGGATGGGGCTCCCCTGACCAGGCAGCCCCCACTGCTGCTGGGTTCCCTGCCTAAGCTGCCAGCTCGGACATGAAGACTGCACCATCTTGAAGGAGAAAGTGGATGTTTATGGAAGCCTGAAAATGTACAGCTGCAGCACTCACCAAACAGCTATGAGCCCCAGAACACAGCTTCCTAATCAACACAAACACTCAGATTCAGAGGAGCTCCATATGCCACATGCAAAGGTCAGATTTCTCCTGAGATAAGGTGAGGTCTCTGGTCCTGCAGAACAGAAAGCCACACACTGGGAACTGGAAGACTGGGAGAAATCTCCACCTAGAGAAATCCGTGGCTCTGGGGCAGGGCATGATCCCTGAATGTGGAAGGGGACCCTCAGAGCTGTTAACAAAGGGGATTTCTAGAAAACGACTCATTTTGATCTGATGCAGAAGGACAGCCTGGGAGTTATTAAAATGTGCCAGCTGCTTGGACAGGAGCAGGGAAAGGGAAATGTGCAGACTTGTGCTCTTTCCTCTTCAGATCCTTGCTTCTGATTGCTAAGCCTAATACAAAGGATCACCCAGTTGGGGACACACTGCAAGACTTCAAGGGAAAGTTGTTTTTCTGGAGCCTGGGGATCAGAGTGGGGAGTGAATGTCGGAGAACCAGCTCTGGGGCAGCCCACTCCCACAAACCTGCACTGAGTGCAAAAGAAAAAGCAGAATCTTAGGACAGGCTAGAGAGGATCTTCAGTCTCAGAGGTCAATTCTGAAACACTGCCACCCCAGGGGCTGACTCACAAATTGAATCTTGTGTAATCACAAAAGAATGAAGAGATTAAGACACACCACCAGCTTAAAACAAATGGTACGCAGGGAACTTCAATATTGTCTCAACTGGGAAACAGGTTTGCCAAATAGATCAATAGACGAAGTGAATGGCGTTCACTATCACACATTATTTTTTAATTTCTTGTGTTTTCATCTTTTACTTAAGAAACTAGTTTTTTTTTCTTTTTTTCCTCACTTGATTTTACCTTTTTAATGATTACATTTGTATTTTCAATTAGTATTATTACTACTATTATTTTACCTTTTTGAATAAAAAGTGATTTTATTTACTTTTTATTTTACCTTGATATTAGAGTTCTAGATTCTAAATTCATCTTTTCTTTAGGATCATTTTATTCTATCTCAACTCTACCTTTTGCCTTCACTCTCTTTCTAACTTTTCCCCTATTGCTCTCCTATTTCTCTTACCCTTTTCCTACGTTAGATTTTTTTCTATTCTTTTTACTGCCTGTTGAAATTTCACCCCACTTATACATCTATTTTCCAATTCCCTGCTCCAAGTCCATACACAACCTCTTTATTCTCTGTCTTCACTAACCAAAAAATTGTTTTTCTCTCTGTCCTATTCTTGTTGTTTGCTTGATTGTTGAGTATATTGATTTTTTATACATTTTTGGGAGATTGTTTTGCTTATTCTTCTTATTTTCTTTTCTTTATTGTTTGCTTTGTTTTTGTTTGTTTTTTACTTCTGTTTTCCCTCGCCTCCCTTGATATTAGTTGCTCTTTGTAGATTGAATTAATCTCCAGGAAATTGTTCCTGGCATTTGTCAGGGTCATTGCTGTTCTATTGTAGTTTTCTCCATATATATATATATATATATATATATATATATATATATATATATATATA
>PVJN01036851.1:0-21264 GCA_004026805.1 Lasiurus borealis | reverse complement strand
ACCCCGCTGTAGACACGATCGAAATCGGCGCCCCTGGCCGGGTCGTGGGGGTCGCGGCGCGCGAGGGGTGGCGCAGGGCTCCCGGGTGCCGCCGCCCGCAGGAGCCAGGGCAGCGCGCAGAGCAGGGCGAGCCGCGGGCAGCCGGGCATGGTGGGCGCCGCGCCCGCCGCGCAGCAGAGCCGCCCTGGGGACCCGGCGAGCGAGCGCAGAGCCGGTCCTTGCGAAGCCCCCGCTCCCCTGCCCTGGGGCCTGGCGCGGGCTTCAGCTCAGCGCGGGCGATGTCTGGCCAGCCCCGCCGACGAGGACGGGCAACGCGCTGGGGAAGCACGGAGCCAATATTGAGGCGGCCGCTGGGGTCTCCGCTGGAGGTCACGGCCAGGAGTCAGGGAGGCGGGAGATGAGCCGGCCGGGGCTCCTGCTTTGCTCCCCGGCTTCTAAGTCAGTTCCCTGCCCCTTTTTTTCATGTCTGAGAATCTCCCACTTACCAAACCAGAATTTCAACCGATCGCTTCCCCTTCAAAAAAAAAAAAAAGCATTGAAGACATTAAAAAGAAATATGCACTAGTCTTGAAGAGTCAACCTGACCAGCCACTGAGCAGGCAGCTCAGTCCCTTGCAAATAAACGTGCACCCTGGCTGCAAGTGAAGAAATAGAAAGCAACAGAGCCTGTCCCCAAAGAGGGTGCAGAGTGCGCCTGGCCAGGCGGCTACCTGCGGAGAGCTGCCCCGTCTGAAAGATGGTTATTAACTCTCAGTTCTCCCTTCTCTAACAGAACCCTTTCCAGGCACCTGTTCTATTTCCCGGTCACCTCCTGTTCTCCAAGGAGAGCCTCACGTCACCGCTTTCTCTCTAACCATATGTGTGTGCAAATATGCACAGTCATTAAAAAATAAATAAATAGATATGGTTAAGAGGACAATTTCTACCACCACCTGATGCCTGTCCCGGAAGTTGCCAAGGGTGACTCAGAGTAACTAGATTTAGGCAGAAGGCATTTCTTTCCACCCTATCTCTTGCCTACCTTTCACTTGGTAATGACTTTTTAGATTCTGAAAGATTCCCTAGGATTCTGTAGGTTTTTCAAAAGAGAGAGACACACAGCCCATCATTACAAGGAAACATTTTGACAAAAAAATAGGGGATTCGATGTAAACAGTTCAAGAGCCAGATAAAGGGCGTGGTGAAAATTGGATCACTTGGAAGTCTTGGAGAACAGCAAATAGTCAGCATTCAAGTGCAGAAGGGGACGCATTGTTTTATTTCAGCCGTAAGTTATTTACAAACTAGAAAAGCATATAATTGGGTTCAACCCGAAGGAACATTAAAAAAAAAGTCACAAAGAAGGAACAGATCTTGTTAAAAAAGTTAAGATTACAGATTAAAATCCTAGCATTTATCATTCAAAGGGAGTGTTTTGTTTGTTTTACCTCATTTGAATTCCTACAATTTATTAAAACTTCAAAAATAAGTGCAATGCATTTGGTATAAAGTTTTATAACTGCACAATCAGAAAACAATGCTGATGACTCCTAATAAGGGACAATTTTTTATTTTTGTTTTTTTAAAAAAAATATTTTATTGATTTTTTACAGAAAGAAAGGGAGAGAGAGAGTTAGAAACATCAGTGAGAAACATTGATCAGCTGCCTCCTGCACACACCCCACTAGGGATGCACCTGCAACCAAGAGACTAGAGATTAGAATCCAACCTGGGACCCTTCAGTCCGCAGGCCGACACTCTATCCACTGAGCCAAACCGGTTAGGCCAATTTTTTACTTTTTAAAAAATATTCTTGAAAATGTGTGCCATAAGGATGAAAATACTACATGAAGAATAGTCCAGTGGTTAAAGTTTAAAACAGAGCTGACTGCTTTTAAAAAAACGTAACATAACTTTTTTTTTTAATGTATTTTATTGATTTTTCACAGAGAGGAAGGGAGAGGGATAGAAAAGTCAGAAACATCGATGAGAGAGAGACATCGATCAGCCGCCTCCTGCACACTCCACACTGGAGATGTGCCCAAGCAAAGTACATGCCCCCGACCGGAATCGAACCTGGGACCTTTTAGTCCGCAGGCCGGCGCTCTATCCACTGAGCCAAACTGGTCTCGGAATAGCATGATAACTTCATTCAGAATTTGAATGACTTCAAACTGCTGTATTTAAAATGTCTATGTCTCTTTTTAGAATTTACCAACATTTAATTATTGAAATTTGTGAAACCTTCAAGATCAGCTTACCTGGCCAGTTCAAGCATTCAATAGACTTATAGTATTATAGAGTCTTACTCAACATTGGGAGAGACGTGGAATGGGCTCTTTCACAAAGCAACCTCTTACTTTGGGGGCAAATGTCTCATTGGAAAGATATTTTCACATTCTAATGGAAATTTGCCTCTTTTCCACTTACAGGTATGAGTTCTGCCTTCTGGAGCCATAGGAATAAACCTAATCCTTCTTTCACATGACAGCCTTGTAGGTATTTGAAGAGTTATGGCCCTCAAGGCTTTATCCTACCTTTAAGCAATGCAAATAGAAGCAAATGGACTTGATTATCATAGCACAAAACCAAAATTTTATTTTAAACCATTATAGATAATATCTGTACCAGACAATTCAGTTGATATGTTACAAATCACCTTATTCTATATAATAAAAGCCTAATATGCTAAGTGTTGAGTCCTCTGGTGACCAGTCAACTGTTCATCCAATCAAAGAGTAATATGCTAATGATATGCTAAGGCCACTCAACAGCTCACTATGACCTGCACTGAAGACCAGGGACAGTCAACCAGTTGCTATGATGTGCACTGACCACCAGGGGATAGATGCTCCAACCCGTAGGTTAGTTTGTTGCTGGGGTCTGGCCTATTGGGACTGAGTGAGATGGGCCAGACATGCCATGGAGCCCTCCTACATTCCTCCCCAGCCCTGATTGTGCACCAGTGGAGTCCTTTGACCTGGCCTGTGCTCTCTCGCAATCCGGGACCCTTTGGAGGATGTCAGAGAGCTGGTTTCAGCCTGATCTCATAGGCTGCTTTCCTCAGGAGGACACCAGATAGGAGCTTCAGGCAATGTTGGACTGCAGGTTTTGGCCCCATCCTTGCAAGCCACCTTGAGAGACCCTACCCATGCACTAATTCATGCACTGAACCTCTAGTATTTTTTATTTCATTTTAATTTCTTTACTGATTGAGGTATTACATATTTGTCCTCATCCCCCCCATTACCTTCCCAACTGTCCTCCCACTCATGGTCTTACCTCCCTGTTGTCTTTGCCCACTGGTTAGGCTTATATGCATACATACAAGTCCTTTGGTTGATTATTCCTTCTTACCCCCACCCGCCCCTACCTTCCCTCTGGAGTTTTACGTCTGATCAATGCTTCCCTGTCTCTGGACCTGCTTTTGTTCATCAGTTTATGTTGTTCATTATTTCCCATAGATGAGTGAGATTATGTGATGTTTATCTTTCTCTAATTGGCTTATTTTACTTAGCATAATGCTCTCCAGTTCCATCCAAGTTGTTGCAAATGGTAGGAATTCCTTCTTATTTTAGTGCAGTATAGTATTCCATTGTGTATATGTACCACAGTTTTTAATCCACTCATCTGCTAATGGGTACTTAGGCTGTTTCCAAATCTTAGCTATGGTAAATTGTGCTGCTATAAAGATAGGGGTGCATATATCCTTTCTGATAGATGTTTCTAGCTTCTTGGGATATATTCCTAGAAGTGGTATTACTGGGTCAAATGAGAATTCCATTTTTAGTTTCTTGAGGAAACTCCATACTGTTCTTCAAAGTGGTTGCACCAATTGGCATTCTCACCAGCAGTGCACAAGGGTTCCTTTTTCTCCACATCCTCCCCAACATTTGTTGTTTATTGATTTGTTGATGATAGCCATTCTGACAGGTGTGAGATGGTATTGCATTGTCGTTCTAATTTGCATCTCTCAAATGATTAGTGACTTTGAGCATTTTTCATATGTTTCTTGGCCTTCCTTCTGTCTTCTTTAGAAAAGTTTCTATTTAGGTCTGTTGCCTATTTCTTTATTTTTTTATTTTTTATTTTTTTTAATTAAATCTTTATTATTCAGATTATTACATTTGTTTCTCTTTTTTCCCCTCCATATCACCCCTCCACCCAGCTCCCACCCTTCCCTCTGCCCTTACCTCCCTCCCATTGATCTCATCCATAGGTGTATGATTTTGGTCCAGTCTCTCACCCCTTTTTGTACACTTCTCACTCCTTTCCCCCTGAGAATGATCAGTCCACTCTCTTTCTGTGCTCCTGATTCTATTATATTCACCAGTTTATTCTGTTGATCAAATTTTTAATTCACTTAATTTTTAGATTCACTTGTTGATAGATATGTATTTGTTGTTCATATTTTTTTGGCTTTTACCTTTTTCTTCTTCCTCTTCTAAAAGAGTACCTTTCAGCATTTCATATAATACTGGTTTGGAGTTGATGAACTTCTTTAGCTTTTTCTTATCTGTGAAGCTCTTTATCTGCCCTTCAATTCTGAATGATAGCTTTGCTGGATAGATTATTCTTGGTTGTAGGTTCTTGCTATTCATCACGTTGAATATTTCTTGCCACTCCCGTCTGGCCTGCATCGTTTCTGTTGAGAAATCAGCTGACAATCGTATAGGTGCTCCCTTGTAGGTAATTAACTGTTTTTGTCTTGCAGCTTTCAATATTCTTTCTTTGTCTTTTGCTCTTGGTATTTTAATTATGATGTGTCTTGGTGTGGTCCTCTTTGGATTCCTTTTATATGGGGTTCTGTGTGCTTCCTGGACTTGTAAGTCTATTTCTTTTACCAGATGTAGGAAGTTTTCAGTCATTATTTCTTTAAATAGGTTTTCAGTATCTTGCTCTGTCTTCTTCTGGCACCCCCACAATTCTGATGTTGGTACGCTTGAAGGTGTCCCTGAGGCTCCTTACATTATCTTCACATTTTTGGATTCTTTTCTCTTCTTGCTTTCCAGTTGAGTGTTTTCTGCTTCTTTATATTTCAAGTTTTTGAGTTGATTATTGCCTTCCTCTAGCCTCATGTTAGGACCCTGTATAATATTTTTTATTTCAGTCAGTGTCTCTAGTTGGTCCTTTTTCATCTCCTTTTGGGACTTGCTAAATTTATCCATCTTTTCTAGCATATTCTTGAAAAACCTTATAAGTGTGGTTTTGAACGCTAAATCCAGTCATTTTTTTTTTCCCTCCATTTCTTTTGTTTGTTATCCCTTCCCTTGTCTCGGCATTTTCACTATGCTGGGGGAACTTCTGTGTTGAATTCAGCCTTATGATACCAGACTTGCAAAACTGAAGAAGCCTCTGTTGAGCTTTGGATGGGTAGAGTCTCAGGGCTTAAGGGACTGCCTTGCCTTCCAGTCAGCCCCACCCTCCACGGCCCCTGAGTCTCATGTGACTGTGTAATCCCTGGAGTGGTCCTTGTGTGCGTGAGCCCGCAGTGCCTCTAGACTGCTGCCTTTCTGGCTCCCCTGCGCTCCAGGACCACACGAGTCTAGGTCTCCAGGGTTTCGCCCTAAACAGGGGCTTAGTGGAGTCAGAAGTGGCACAGTTGGGAGAGTCTGTCTCCTGCTCACTCACGAAAGCCAGTGGCATAATCAGCAATCTATCCTCTGCTCAGTGCCGTGCATGCCACCAGACTTCTGATCTTTTGTGACTCCCCTAAATTTTCATGCACCTCTCCCTTTTCACAGTCCAAACTCCCTCCGTATGAGTTTCAGCTGGATCTGGGATTTAGTGTTGTAAGATAAGGGGTTCAATGCCATTGGGAGTCTCTGTTTCCCTCCTGCAAGAGAAAGCCAGCCAGGTATTCTGGCACCCGCTCTCTCAGCGCGCGCGTCTCTGTACCTCAGCTTTTTGCACCTCCTCTGGGTTTCTGTGAGCCCTTCTCTTTCCTTCTACCTGTAGAACTTCCACTTAGCCAGCTTTCCTGTGGTTCTGGATGATGTCCGTTCTATCTTTTTGTTGTAGTTTTGAAATTGTTGTGTGAGGCAGCAGTGTAGGTGTTTACCTATGCCGCTATCTTGGATTCTCTCCTGTTGCCTATTTCTTGATTGGATTGTTTATCTTCCTTTTGTTAAGTTGTATATAGAGTTACCTGTAAATGTTGGAGATTAAACTCTTGTCAGTGATAACATTGGCAAATATGTTCTCCCATGTAGTGGTCTTTCTTGTTGTTTGTTGATGGTTTCTTTTGCTGTGCAAAAGCTTTTTATTTTAATATAGACCCATTTGTTATTTTCTCTTTAGTTTCCATTGCCCTAGGAGCAGTATCAGTGAAGAAGTTCCTTCAGTATATTTTTGAGATTTTGCTGTCTGTGGATTCCTCTAGTATTTTTATGGTTTCCCATCTTATCGTTAAGTTCTTTATCCATTTTGAGTTTATTTTTGTGTATGGTTTAAGTTGGTCTAGTTTCATTTTTGTGCATGTATCTGTCCAATTTTCCCAACACCATTTATTGAAGAGACTGTCTTGACTCCATGTATGTTCATGCCTCCTTTGTCGAATATTAATTGGGCATAGTGGTTTGGGTGGATATCTGGATTCTCTATTCTATTCCATTGGTCTATATGTCTGTTCTTGTGCCAGTACCAGGCTGTTTTGAGAACAGTGGCTTTGTAATACAGCTTGAAATCTGGTATTGAGATCCCACCTACTTTGTTCTTCTTTCTCAAGATTGCTGCAGCTATTCAGGATCTTTTTTTTTATTCCAGATGAATTTTTTGAGAGTTTGTTTTAGGTATGTGAAATATGCCATGGGTATATTAATGGGGATTGCATTGAATCTATAGATTGCTTTGGGTAGCATGGACATTTTGATGATGTTGATTCTACCAATCCATAAACACAGTATGTTTTTCCATCTGTTTATATCTTCCTCTATCTCTCTTGCAGTGTCCTATAGTTTTTTGCCTATAGATCTTTTACCTCTTTAGTTAAGTTTATTTCTAAATATCTTCATTTTTTTGGTATGATGGTAGATAGGATTTCTTTTTTAATCCCTCTTTCTGTAAGTTCACTATTGGTGTATAGAAATACTATTAATTTTATATCCTGGTACATTGCCAAATTCATTTATTAACTCTAATAATTTTTTATGGAGCCTTTAGGGTTTTCCATGTACAGTATCATGCTCATCTGTGAATAAGGACAGTTTTATTTCTTCTTTTTCAAATTGGATGCCTTTTATTTCTTCTTCTTGTCTGATGGCAATGGCTAGTACTTCCAGTACTATGTCGAACAGGAGTGGTGAGAGTGGGCATCCTTGTCTTGTTCATTTCTTGTCCATTGACTATGATGTTGGCTGTGGGTTTTTCACATATGGCTTTCATGATGTTGAGTATGATCCTTCTATTCCCACCTTGTTGAGAATTTTTATCAGAAAGAGTGTTGGATTTTGTCAACAAAATGTGATGTATCACGTTTATTGATTTGCAGATATTATACCATCCCTGTATCCCTGGGATAAATCCTACTTGGTAATGGTGTATGATCTTTCTGATGTATTGCTGGATCTGATTTTCTAGAATTTTGCTGAAGATTTTGGCATGTATGTTCATGAGGGATATTGGCCTGTAATTCTCTTTCACGGTGTTGTCTTTATCTGGTTTTGGTATTTGGGTGATGCTGGCTTCATAGAGTGAACTTAGAAGTGTTCCTTCTTCTTGAATTTTTTGGAATAGTCTGAGGAGGATAGGTGTTTGTTCTTCCTTGAATGTTTGTTATAACTCTCCTGTGAAGTTGTCTGCTCCTGGGCTTTTGTTTGTTGGAAGCTTTTTGATGATTGCTTCAATTTCTTCCATAACTATTGGCCTATTGAGATTTTTAGTATCTTCTTGATTGAGTTTTGGAAGGTTGTATTTTTCTAGGAATATGTCCATTTCCTCTAGGTTAACTAGTTTGTTGGAATAGAGTTGTTCATAGAATTTTTTTTAACAATTCTTTGTATTTCGGTGAGGTCTGTTGTTATTTTGCCTCTATCATTTCTGATTTTGTTTATTTGAGTCCTCTCTCTTTGCTTCTTGGTGAGCCTGGCTAGAGGTTCATCAATCTTGTTTATCCTTTCAAAGAACCAGCTCTTGGTTTCATTGATCTTTTGTATTATTATTATTTTTTTGGCTCCCTGTGTCATTTATTTCTGCTCTTATATTTATTATCTCCATCCTTCTGCTCACTCTGGGCTTTTTTTTACTGCTCTCTAATTCTTTGAGTTGTAGCATAAGATGATTTACTACCATTTTTTTTCTTGCTTATTTGAAGTAGGCTTGTAGAGCTATAAACTTCCCTCTCAGGACTGCTTTCATTGTGTCCATAGGTTTTTGTATTGTTGTATTTTTATTGTCACTAGTTTCCAGGATGTTTTTAATTTCTTTTTTGATCTCATTGGTAACCCAGTCAATATTTAATAACATGCAATTCAGCTTCCAAGTGTTTGAGTGTTTTAGATTGTTTTTATTTTAGTTTATTTTTAATATTATTCCATTTGCTCTGAAAAGATGTTTGGTGTTATTTCAATCTTCTTGAATTTATGATGACTTTGCTTGTGATCCAGTATGTGGTCTATTTTTGAAAATGTCCCATGTGCACTTGAAAAGAATATATATTCCGTGGCTTTGGAGTGAAATGTTCTGTAGATGTCAATTAAGTTCATCTGATCTAGTGAGTCATTTAGGATTGCTCTTTCTTTGTTGATTTTTTGCCTAGAGGATTTATCCAGTGATGACAGTGGTGTATTAAAGTCCTCTACTATGATTGTATTGTTGTTGATCTCTCTTTTGATATCTTTCAGGAGATTTTTTATGTATTTGGGTGGTCCTATATTGGGTGCATATATGTTTACCAGGGTTATATCCTCTTGTTGTAGTGAGCCCTTTAGCATTATGAAGTGGCCTTTCTTATCTCTTGATATGGCCTTCACTTGGAGGTTTGTTTTGTCAGATATAAGTATTGCTACCCCTCCCAGCGTTTTTTTTTTTCATTTCCATTTGCCTAAAAGATATTTTTCCACCCTTTCACTTTCAGTCCGTGTGAGTCCCTTGTTCTGAGGTGTGTCTCTTCTAGATAATATATATTTGCCATTGTAATTATTGTGTGTTTTACTATATATTTCAAGATTGGTTAAAATTTGAAAATTTTCTAGTGTTTTATGCTATTAATCTATACTAATAAAAGAGTAATATGCTAATTAGGTCAGATAGACCGTACGTCTTCCGGATGTCATTCTGGATGTCCTTCCTGACAAAGCCGAGGGTATGGCCAACTTGCAAACTGCCTGTGGCCCCTCACCTAGGCCAGCCCCACCCCCTAGAGGGGACCTCAACCCCAATCAGGGAATGGCTAGCTTGCAAAGCCCCAGTAGCCCCTTGCACAGACTGGCTCCAAACCCAGAGGGGACTCACATACTGATTGTGGACGTGGCTGGCCAGCAAAACCTACGTCCCCTCACCTCAGCCAGCCTTGCTCCCCAGCAGGGACACCCCCTCCCTGATCCAGGGGCCTCTTCAGGGCAGGCCAGCTGGCCCCCACCATGCACAAGGTGTCTATCCTATATAGTAAAAGGGTAATATACAAATTGATTCTAATGGCTGAATGACCAGAACGACTGCTGGACCAGTCACTATGAGGCACACTGACCATCTCTTGGTCTTATTTCCCCAGCCATCAGGCACCGATCACCCAATGGCAAATGGAACCAGGGTTGGGTACTGGCAGGGGGTGACTCACATTTGATATATGATATGGATGATTTCCTACTTTGTTCAGTTAAGTCTGTGAGAAAGATTTCACTTACTTGTCCTCAGGCTTAACAAAAAAGGGAAATAGAATTTCAAAAAAGATAAATTACAATTTTGCCAAAATATAGCCCATAATTTAAGGCATGACCTATTTAAGGAGGGGGAAACATTCACTCATGACAGGTTAGAGACTATTCAAACTTACCCTAGGCTCCTCAGAAAACGACAATAGAGGTGATGTCTAGAGGTAACTGAATAGTTCAGACAGTGGGTGCAAATTCTTTTGAGATTCTTTTTACGAAATGCTAAATCTTTGGTAAGGACCACTTTCTTTTAAGAACCCATTTATTAAACAAGTCTTCTACAATCCAAAGAAGGATCTTCAACAGTCTGCTTCCCTAGACATCCCTAACAACAAAAAACACTTTTGTCTATATGAATGTTCTTGGCAAACCTTGAACTCAACTTAATGGGAACCGTTAAAATCCCATCACTATTGTAGCCTCACCCTCCATCCAGTTGCAAAGGCTGATACTTCTTGTCTTAGGGCATCGCCAATGCAAACTGGATCAATACTATGCTTCTGCTGAATTTATTCTAGGCTCCTTGCTTGACCGTATGCAGATTTTACTGGCTGAAAGCACACAGAACTTCAGTCAGTCAATTAAACTCTGTTGTTCTCTCTCTCTCTCTCTCTCTCTCTCTCTCTCTCTCTCTCTCTCTCTCTCTCTCTCTCTCTCATAATACTATTAATTGCTGTAAGATCTTGTACTCTACTACTCTTCTGCTCTTACTATAAGAAGGGGAACCTCATGATTATCTTACTTCAGTTAGGGAACTTTCTGTACCTTCTCAGCTTAATTAGAGACTACCAGTGAGAATTTTGACCTAATATTTTGTGTTAATCTTCACCTAGTGATATTTTTCTATTGATTTTTAGAGAGAGTGGAAGGGAGGGGGAGAGACACCGAGAGAGAAACCTTAATGTGAGAGAGATACATCAATTGGTTGTTTCCTATGCATGCCCGATCAGGGCCAATGATTGATCCCACAATGGAAGTATGTGCCCTTAACTGGAATTGAACCAGAGACCCTTTGGTCCACTGGCCGATGCTCTATCCACTGAGCCAAACTACTGACTAGGGCTTGACCTAGTGCTTGCTGATGGATCATACTTCAAAATGGAAACTGGAGGTTATCAAGCTACTATTAATGCTATAACTAATCTACATTCCTCTTTAAAAGACAGTCCTCTATCTGAGGTAAAATCAGTCCAGATGGCAGAATTTATCACACTTAATAGAGCTTGTCAACTAGCCAAAGACCAGAGAGTAAACATGCAGGCATGCTGTGGAGTAGTACATGATACTTTGGAAACAAAAAGATTTTCTCATCTCTGTTGGAACACCTATCAAAAGTGGCCGAATTCAGGAAATTTTATATGCACTGCTACTTCCCAGTGAAATGGCTTTCATAATGATTGAGATGCATGCTAATGGAGATAATATGGAAGTTAAAGGAAATGCTGTAGTAGATCATTTTACTAACCAAGCAGCCTCCACCAAGGTTGTGATACTAACTAACCCCCAAAGGATAGATATCTGGACTGACTGAAGGAGACTATTATTAAATATTCACACTTAGCTCTGGATCTAGAAAGGAAAGAATGGAAAAAATGTGATGTATTCTTCAGTCAGGCAATCCTTGGCACTCTCAAGATAGCCATTTTGGTGGCACCAGATGATTTCAAGTGGATAGTAGCTGAATTTCTCCACGAAACTACTTGTCATAACCAAGACAATTTGCTTACTATCTTTTAAAAAATATTTATTGGGATGACATTGGTTAATTGGTTTTAAGTGCACAATTCTATAACATGTCATCTGTGTATTGTATTGTATGTTCATCATCCAAGGTCAAGTCTTCTTCAAATCCTCTTCATAGTTAATCATGTCATTTGCAACCAAAGACAGTTTTATTGTTTCTTTACTTTTTATTTCTTATTTTTTTTTATTGTATAAAGTTACGTATGTCTCCTTTTTCCCCAGTTGACTCCCCTCCCCCAGCCATTTCCACCCTAAGCAAGCCCCCACCTCCCCAGTGTTTGTGTCCATTGGTTATGCTAATATGCATGTATACAAGTCCTTAAGTTGCTCTCTAAATCCTCCTCCCCTACCATTTGTCTCTAGATCAATCTATTTGTGTTGATCAAATTATGTTGATCATTATATATCACATATAAGTGAGATCATGTGATATTTATTTTTCTCCAACTGGCTTATTTCATTTAGAATAATGCTCTCCAGTTCCATCCATGTTGTTGCAAATGGTAAAAGTTCCTTCTTTTTTATAGCAGTATAGTTTTCCATTGTGTAGTTGCACCACTGTTTTTTAATCCACTCATCTGCTGATGGGCACTTAGGCTGTTTCCAAATCTTAGCTATTGTAAATTGTGCTGCTGTGAACATTGGGGTGCATATAGTCTTTCTGATGGTGTTTCTGGTTTCTTGGGATATAGTCCTAGGTGTGGGATTACTGGGTCAAATGGGAGTTACATTTTTAACTCTTTGAGGAAACTCCATACTTCCACAGCAGCTGCACTAAGACTGCATTCCCACCAGCAGTGCAATAGGGTTCTTTTTTCTTCACATCCTCACCAGCACTTGTCATTTGTTGATTTGTTGATGATAGCCATTCTGATAGGTGTGAGATGGTACCTCATTGTTATTTTGATTTGCATCTCTAAGATGATTAGTGACTTTGAGCATGTTTTCATATGTCTCTCAGACTTCTGTATGTTCTCTTTTGAAATATGTCTATTTAGGTCCTTTGCCCATGTTTTGATTGTATTGTTTATTTTCCTTTTGTTAAGTTGTATGAGTTCTCTGTAAATTTTTGAGATTAAGCCCTTTTGGAAATATCATTGGCAAATATGTTCTTCCATGTAGTGGGCTTTCTCGTTGTTTTGTTGATAGTTTCTTTTGCTGTGTAGTTTTTTATTTTGATGTAGTCCCATTTGTTTACTTTTTACTTAGTCTCCATTGTTCTAGGAGCTGTGTCTGTAAAGATATTGCTGCAACATTTGTCTATTTTGCTGCCTATGGAGTCGTGTAGGATTTTTATGGTTTTCCGCCTTACATTCAAGTTCTTTAGCCATTTGAGTTTGTTTTTGTGTGTGGTGTAAGTTGGTGATCTAGTTTCTTTTTTTTTTTTGCATGTATGTGTCCAAATTTCCCAACACCATTTATTAAAGAGACTATTTTGACTCTATTGTATGCTCTTATCTCCTTTGTCAAATATTAATTGAGCATAATGGCTTAGGTCGATATCTGAGTTCTCTGTTCTGTTCCAGTGGTTTATATGTTTGTTCTTGTGCCAGTACCAGAAAGTTTTGAGAACTGTGGCTTGGTAATATATCTTGATATCTGTTATTGTGATCCCTCCAACTTTGTTCTTTTTTCTCAGGATAACTGTGGCTATTTGGGGTCTTTTTTTATTCCAGATAAATTTTTGGAGAGTTTTTTCTAGATCTTTGAAATATGCCATTGGCATTGAATCTATAGATTGCTTTGGGCAGTATGGACATTTTGATGATGTTGATTCTACCAATCCATGAACATCATATGTTCTTCCATTTGTTTATGTCTTCCTCTATCTCTTTTTACAATGTCCTGATGTTTTCTGAGTACAGATCTTTTAGGTCCTTAGCTAAGGTTATCCCTAGGTATCTTCATTTTTTTGGTGCAATGGTAAATGGAATTGTGTTTATTTTTTTCATTTTTCTTTCTGTGAGTTCATTATTGGTGTATAAAAAGGCCATAGATTTTTGGGTGTTAATTTTGTATCTTGCTACATTGCCAAATTCATTTATTAGGTCTAATATTTTTTGATGGAATCTTTGGGGTTTTCTATGTATAATATCATGTCATCTGCGAACAAGGAGAATTTTACTTCTTTTCCAATTTGGATGCCTTTTATTTCTTCCTGTCTGATCGCTCTGGCTAGTACTTCCACTACTATGTCAAACAGGAGTGGTGAGAGTAAGCATCCCTGTCTTGTTCCTGTTCTTAGGGGAAATGGTTTTAGGTTTTACCCATTGAGTATGATGTTGGCTGTATGTTTGTCGAATAAGGCTTTTATTGTATGGGGGTATCATCCTTCTATTTCCACCTTGCTGAAAGTATTTATCAAGAAAGGGTGTTGGATTGTGTCAAATGCTTTTTCTGCACTGATATGATTATGTGATTTTTGTCTCTCAGTTTGTTTATGTGATGTATCTCTTTTATTGATTTACAGATATTGTAGCATCCTTGTATCCCCAGAATAAATCTCACTTGGTCTTGGTGTATAATCTTTCTAATGTAATGCTGAATCCGATTTGCTAGAATTTTGTTGAGGATTTTAGCATCTATGTTCATCAAGGATATTGGCCTGTAGTTCTCTTTTTTTTGCCATGTCTTTATTTGGTTTTGGGATTAGGGTAATGCTGGCTTCATAGAAACAACTTGGAAGTGTGCCTTCCTCTTGAATTTTTTGGAATAGTCTGAGGGGGATAAGTTATAGTTCTTTGAATGCTTGGTAGAACTCCCCGGTAAAGCTGTTTGGATCAGGTCTTTTGTTTGTTGGAAGATTTTTGGTCGCTGCTTCAATTTCTTTGGTAGTTATTAGCCTATTCAGGGTTTTTTTTTGTTTGTTTTTTGTGCTTGATTGAGTTTTGGGAGCTTGGTATTTTTCTAAGAATCTGTCCATTTCATCTAGATTGTCCATTTTGTTGGAATAAAGTTGTTCATAGTAGTTTTTCATAATTGTTTGTGTTTCTGTAGGATCGGTTGTTACTTCACCTCTTTCATTTCTGATTTTGTTTATTTGGGTCCTCTCTTTTTTGATTCTTGGTGAGCCTCATGTAGAGGTTCATCAATCTTGTTTATCCTTTTAAAGAACCAGCTCTTGGCTTTGTTGATCTTTTGTATTATTTTTTGTTTGTTTGTTTTTTAGTCTCTATGTCATTTATCTCCATTCTGATCTTTATTTCCTTCCTTCTGCTTACACTGGGCTTTTCTTGTTGCTCTCTTTCTAACTCTTTGTGCTGTGGGTTAGATAATTTATTACCATTGTTTCTTTTTTTAATGTTTTTTTTTTTTAATATTTCTTTATTGATTTCAGAGAGGAAGGGAGAAGGGGAGAGATAGAAACATCAATGATGAGAGGGAATCATTGATTGGCTGCCTCCTGCATGCACCACTGGGGATTGAGTCCGCAACCCAGGCATGTGCCCTTGGCTGGAATCGAACCTGGGACCCTTCAGTCCGCAGGCTGATACTCTATCCACTGAGCCAAGCCCTCTAGGGCTATTACCATTGTTTCTTATTTTTTGCAGTAGGCTTGTAGAGCTATGAACTTCCCTCTTAAGACTGCTTTCACTGTGTCCCATAGATTTTGGATTGTTTTGTTTTCATGGTCATTGTTGCCATGATGCTTTTTATTTCTTCTTTGATTTCTTGGTAAGCCAGTCATTGTTTAATAGCATGCTATTTAGCCTCCAGGTGTTTGATTTTTTTAATTGTAGTTGATTTCTAGTTTTATGCCATTGTGATCTGAGAAGATGCTTTATATAATTTCTATGTTCTTGAATTTGAAAAGACTTTGCCTATGTCCCAATAGTGGTCTATCTTTGAAAAAGATCCATGTGCACTTGAGAAGAATGTATATTCTGTGGCTTTGGGGTAAAATGTTCTATAGATGTCAACTAATTCCATCTGACCTAGTGACTCATTTATTATTAATATTTCTTTGCTGTTTTTTTGTTTAGAGGATTTGTCCAGTGGTATTAGTGGGGTATTAAAGTTCCCTACTATGATTGTATTGTCAATCTCTCCCTTGATATCCTCCTAAATTGAGGATTTTAGCACCTATGTTCAGAAGTTTGTTTTATTTAATGTATTTGGGTGCTCCTGTATTGGGTGCATCTATGTTTACTAGAGTTACATTTTCTTGTTGAATTGCTCCAGTGGCTTTCCTTATCTCTTGTTATGGCCTTCACTTTGAGGTCTAATTTGTCAGATGTAAATATTGCTACCCCAGCTTCTCTTCCATTTCCATTCTCCTAAAAAATCTTTTCCCATCCCTTCATAATCAGCCTCTGTGAATCCTTTGTTCTGAGGTGGCTGGCGGATTTCCTTCCTTCCTTCCTTCCTCCCTCTCTTTCTTTCTTTCTCTCTCTCTCTCTCTCTCTCTCTCTCTCTCTCTCTCTCTCTCTCTCTCTCTCTCTCTTTGTTTCCTTTTCTTTCCTTTAGGAAAACTAAAGAGTTCATTTATTCAGTGAGAAATAGATGAGCCCACGACAGCCAGCTTATATACAGTTAGAGTAAAAAGGAAAAAAAGAGAATATTGACATCACAGTGATGGATTTTCACAAAAGATGACAGATTTGCACTAAGAGCAATGGGATATTAATAAGTGATATCTATATGCAAAATTTCATGGTATCAGTGACCAGTTTGGATCTAATTAGTTTTCCTAAGCTCTAGAATATTTAAAAACTCAGACTTGAAGTTGTAAATCTAGACATGACATTGTAAGCACACCACTCAGTCGTGTAAAACGTCTCCAAGTGGATACATATTTTTTTTTCTGGTATTATTTTCCTTCAATATTTAGAATGTAATGTTCCAGTAGTAACCACACATGGGATTAAAACCCCAACTCATAAAGTACCATTTTTTCTATAAAGTGTTTTTTTTAAAAAAAGAAGACAAAAAAGAAAGGTGTGGACGTTTTGTACAATTATTGCTGAAGAACAGAAAAGAAAATTCCAAAACATCACTCTTACTGTACAAAAAGGCATGGCTCATGGAACCAAGTATATTACGCTGCAGCAGTTGAACATCAGTCTTTAAGGGGCTGGCACTGTTAGATACTGCACACAGCGGTACTGTCTTTCATTGGTTCCCTTTGTAATTATACTAGCGCATGCCCAGGATCTGTCTGCTTTTCACTAGTACATTTGCTCAGTGTCCACCAGGGCTTGAGCACACAGCTGGGCAGCATGGAGCTTCTTCTTCAGGTCTTTGCACTTGGCTTTGGAGGAGAGCTGGCTCTCTGAGTTCTCCCTCCTCACGACATTCTCCTTACTCTCTCCACTGAAATGAACTTTCTTCTTCATTATCAAGGATGGAAGAGCTAAAAGTTCTGACCACTAGCCAGGGACAGGAGCCTCTGCTCCTTCAGTAGGTTGTAGTTCTTCATCAGACTGTCCACTCTCGCCAATTTCTCCTCTGCCAGTCTCTCATGAACACAAAACTCACATTCCTTCTGCTCCAGTCTTTCCTCTCTGGCTTTGAGGGGTTGCTCTTGCTCCTGCAATTGCATTTCCTTCTGTTTCAGTTCACTTAATATGGCACTGGAGTTCTCCAACTTTTCTGGTTCTCCAGGTCGTCACCCCCTTTTCTCAGGATTTCTTCTTTGCTCTTCTGCAGCCAAGTCTGCTATCAAAAGGCTCTCCAGAATTTCAACAGAAGGTCGATGGAAATCCTTTAAATTTAACATCCTTGTAATGGTGTCATTCAATTCATCAGAGTAACAATATGGAATTTGCCTGAATTTGCTTTCTCAGATCTTCCCAGCTAATTCTTTCTGGTTGAAAGCTACAAATGGAGGTATTAATGCACACACCTCATACTCAAACAGCCTAGTGACCAGATAACTGATTTCTCATTGGAGGACATGTGACTCATCTGTTTGGGAGACATGTAATAAGGAGTGCCAACAAATGTTTTTGCAAAACTGGTATTGTGGTTTAATATTCTAGCTAGCCCAAAGTCTCCAAGCTTAATGTTTTGCTTGCCATCCAGGAAAACATTGGCTGGTTTCAGATCCCGATGTAGGAACGCACAGCCACCATCATTTCGTCTGTGACATTCCTTGAGGGCCAGAGTCAACTGAGTCATCACTCGAAGAACAAACTCTTCCTCCAAGTACTGTCTTTCCTTGGTTCCCTTTGTAATTATACTAGCCGGGTCCCCTCCTTCGCAATATTCCATTACAATATACAGTGTTGTGTTGGTTCAGTCAATAATGCACTCATAGTAATGGACAATGTTTGGATACTTTAGTTCATGAAGCAAATTCACTTCAGAAAGAAGTATTTGTTTCTGAGTTTTTGTCATGGAGCCATAGTCAAGTTCTTTCCAAACTAGTATCTTGCCCTCGCTCTTCCTCCGGTCTTCTGGCAGTGGCCATAGGAGCTGGTGCCAATGGTGTCTTAGTCCTCTGCCCAGATCAGCATGGCAGGGCCCGCCAGGTCTCCTGCAGATCACACTGAAGTCGGGAAACTGGAGCTACTGACTCCAAAGCCACTCCAAGTCACACTGGCTGTGGCCACCACAGCCTGCTGCTCAGTTTAACCATATGAGGTGGGTTTCTTATAGACAGCATATATATGGGTCATTTTTTCATATCCACTCAGCTATCCTATGTCTTTTGATTGGGGCATTTAGTCCATTTACATTCAAAGTTCTTATTGATAGTTACTTGTTTGTTGCCATTTTTATTTTTTACTCCTATGTTCCTTCTTCCCTTCATATTTCTTCTTTTGACAGCAGATGCTTTAGCATTTTTTGCTTTGCTGGTTTGATGGTAATAAACTCCCTTAGTCCTTTCTTGTCTGTGAAGATCCTGATTTCACCCTCAATTTTGATTGATAGTCTTACTGGGTACAGTATTTTTGGATTCAGACCTTCCTTTGCATGCCTTTGTATATTTCATTCCATTCCTTTCTGGCCTGATGTGTTTATGTTGAGAAATCAGTCAATAGTCTGTTGGGGGATCCTTTGTAGGTAACTTTTTAAAAATAAATATATTTTATTGATTTTTTAATTATTTTACAGAGAGGAAGGGAAAGGTATAGAGGCAGAAATATCAACCATCTGCCTTCTGCACACCCCATACTGGTGTCCACAACCAAGATACATACCCTTAACCAGAATCAAACCTGGAACCTTTCAGTCCACAGGCTAATGCCTTATCCACTGAGCCAAACCAGTTAGGGCCTTTGTAGGTAACTTTCTGTCTCTCTCTGGCAGCTTTTAAGATTCTTACTTTATCATTGGTGTTTGCCAATTAATTATAATGTGTTTTGGTATCAGTCTTTTTGGGTTGATCTTGTTTGGGACTATGTGAGTTTCTTGGATTTGTGTGACCTTTTTCTTCCTTATATCATGGAAGTTTTCTGTCATTATTTCTTCAGACAGGTTTTCTATTCCTTGCTCAGTTTCCTCTCCTTCTGGCACCCTATTATGCAGATGCTGTTTCATTTTGTCTTGTCCCAAAGTTCCCTTAGACTCTCTTCCTGTTTTTTAAGGTTTCTTTTCTAGATGCTGCTCTGCTTGGGTATTTTTTCCTACCTTGTTTTCTGCTCACTGATGCAGTCCTCTGTTTCTTCTAGTCTACTGTCGATGCTTTCTATTGAGTTCTTTGTTGCAGTGATATCAGTTTTCATTTCTTCTTGGTTCTTCTTCATTTCCTCTTGGTTCTTACACATGTTGTTGAATTTGTCTTCCATCCTTTTCAGCGACCTAATGGCCATTGCTCTGAATTCTTTCTCTGACATATTGCTTGCCTCCATTTTGTTTACTTCATTTTCTGGTGCCTCCCCCTTTCCTTTCATATTTGGGCTATTTCTTTGTCTCTCCATGATCACTCCTCTCTGGATGTCTGCTTATGTAGCTCTCTCTCTCCTGCATTGACTTAAAGGCACAAAATACAACACAACAAGACACAACACACAGGGTACCAAACACAAATGTGTTCATGATACTAATAATTAATGCAAACTACAAACAACAACTAATCCAAAATATGTAGACTACAAACCCCCAAACAACAAACACCCAGATGAATCTGAGGAAGCAGAGCTTATTTCCAGAAGGTAAAGTCAAGAAATTGAATAAATGGTGAAATAGCCAGAATTCAGTATAGAGGAGGTGAATAGAGAATGAGTGTATAAGAAGAAAAGTGAAAAACTAAATACAAAAAAGAAAAGAAAAATATATATTAAAGTATATATCCAAAATAAAATTATATATATATATAAATTTATATAAACTTTTCCTCTTCTTTAATCTATCTATCTATCTATGTATTTGTTCACTATTGGAAAAGGAGAATAGAGAGGAGATAGGCCTGAGTTTATGAGTGGAATTAAGCTATTAGTAGGAGAAGAGAACAAACAAGGAGACCAGAAACAGAAGTAAAACAAAACAAAACAAAAAGAACAAAAACAAACAAGCAATAAAAACCAAACTAATCAACAATCAAACAAACAACAACAAGTCAGATAGAAAGCAAAAGGCAAAAAAAAGAAAAGGAAGAAAAAGAAAATTTGGATGTTGAAGAAAGAGAAGATAGAAGTGTGTATGGACTTGGAGCAGGGGAGCAGAAATTAGATATATGAGTAAGATCAATTTTGAACAGGGAGTAAAGGGACAGGATAGAGAAAAACTAAAGCAGTAACAGGATAAGAGAAACAGGACAAAAGGGGAAAGTGAGGAAGAGAGCATTGGCATAAAGGAAAAATTGAGACAGAGTAAAATGCTAAAGAAAAAATAAAAATAGAATGTAGAACACTAATTCCAAAATAAAATAAGATAAAGGAAAAATAAAATAAAACTTTAAAAAGGTAAAATAATAATAGTAATAATAATAATAATAAATAAAAAATAATGAAAAAGCAAAATCAAGAGAGAAAAAAATTAGTTTCTCAAGTAAAAGGTAAAAAATAAAAATGTGAAGTAGTAAATGTCATTCACTTCCTCTACTGTTCTGCTACCTGTTTCCTGTCAAGTAGACAGCATAGTATTGAAGTTCCCTGTGCTCCACCATCCCTCAGTGTCATAAGCCACAAACCTCTTTTCAAGCAGTCGGGAGCTCTTTGTTTCTCAGCCTGCCTTTAGTTGTATTTACATAAGAGTCAATTTCTGATATAACTCCTGGGTGGCACTGTTTCTGTATTGATATCTGGTGCTAAAAGGCCCTTCCCCTACCCAGTGTTTAGATTGCTTTCCTTGCAGCACTTAATACTGGGTTGTGGATGAAACTGGTTTGGCTCAGTGGATAGAGGGTCGGTCTGGGGACTGACAGGTCCCAGGTTCGATTCCGGTAAAGGGCATGTACCTTGGTTGCTGGCACATCCCCAGTAGGGGGCGTGCAAAAGGCAGCTGATCAATGTCTATCTCTCATCGATGTTTCTAACTATCCTGTTCCCTTCCTCTCTGTAAAAAATCATTAAAAATATATTTTAAAAGGAGGAGAAAAATGGCGGCGGAGTAAACAGACGCACCTGGAGCTTTGTCGCTGGGCAGAGGGAGAGAGAGCGGCTGGGAGTCGCACTGGGAGTGATTGGAGGCAAGTTGGGAGCCAGTTATCCTCCAGGAGAAGGCGGGGAACTGCTGGACGGGGCTCTCCCAGCCGGGCAGCCCCACTGCAAAGGGTTTTTGCCTGCCC
>PVJN01036850.1:0-21265 GCA_004026805.1 Lasiurus borealis | reverse complement strand
CTAGAGAGCAGAAGAAGGAGCCATTAAAATAATTACATTTAAAGGCCAAGATCGGTTTGGCTCAGTGGATAGAGCGTCAGCCTGTGGACTGAGGGGTCCCGGGTTCGATTCCAGTTAAGGGCATGTACCTTGGTTGCGGGCACATCCCCTGTGGGGATTGTGCAGAAGGCAGCTGATTGATGTTTCGCTCTTATCAATGTTTCTAGCTCTCTGTCCCTCTCTCTTCCTCTCTGTAAAAAATCAATAAAATGTATTAAAAAAATTACATTTAAAGGGTATGTTTGCAGAGACAAATAGGAAATTCCTTGAAATGTTACAAACAGATGAAAACTGAACTGTTAAAACGCAGATATCTTTTTTTAAAAAGTATTTTTATTGATTTCAGAGAGGAAGCAAGAGGGAGAGGGAGATGAAGAGGAAGAGGGAGAGGTAGAGAGAGAAAGAGAGAGAGAGAGGAACATTAATGATGAGAGAGAATCATTGATTGGCTGCCTTCTGCAGCCCCCCACTGGGGGATTGAGCCCACAACCCAGGCATGTGCCCTTGACTAGAATCGAACCTGGGACCCTTCAGTTCACAGGCTGATGCTCTATCCACTGAGCTAAACCACACAGGGCAAAACGCAGATATCTTTAAAAACCGTCAGAACCATCTTATCCCTTACAAATAGATACAAAGTTTATAAATAGTAAAATAAATTTGGGAAGTTGACTTTTAGCTAGTAGTTCTAGAGCCATGTCCTGGTTAATTTACATTTTTCCTATGGATGTGTCTTTTGTGCCCCAGACGCAGCCACCCCATCACGGTCTACCTGGGAGGAAGAGGACAGCGGCTATGGCTCCTCAAGGCGCTCCCAGTGGGAATCGCCCTCCCCAACACCCTCCTATCGGGATTCTGAACGGAGCCACCGGCCGTCCAGTCGAGATCGGGATAGGTGATGCCCTGGCAGAGCAGCCTAGTTTCCCTGGATGGGTGGCATGGGTGGAGGGGATGAGGGCAAAGGGCTCTGGGCTGGGAGACCAGGTGGCAGCTCAGGGACATGTCTCAGCCTGCTTAGTGATGCTGGCTATACTGTTTCCCAGGTCTGTGAGGAGCAAGTACTCAGACGACACACCATTGCCAACCCCATCCTACAAGTACAATGAGTGGGCTGATGACAGAAGACACCTAGGGTCCACCCCGCGTCTGTCCAGGGGCCGAGGTAAGGCTGTGTGGGAGTAGGCGGTAGGAGGCATGGTCGCAACCCCCCCTTCCCCCCGCTTCCCCCGGTCAGGCTGAGCAAAGCTGTGCCTCAGGAGTGGTGCACCTTGCAGATCTGTTGGTGGCCACTGGGGATAAGCTGGGTGGTGTGGTCTCACTGCTGCGTGTTCTCCTTCAGCGAGACGTGAGGATGGAGGAGAAGAAGGGATTTCATTTGACACAGAAGAGGAGCGGCAGCAATGGGAGGATGACCAGAGGGTAAACACTTTTTATCTTTGAGGGTTGATGACATCATCGGGGAATGGATGACAGGATGTGTCCGAGCACAGGGGCCACGAGTGACACTCTATGGGATTGGACTTTGATGACAGTCTCAGGGAAGCTGACCTTGTTCGGTCCCACAGCTCTGGAATCTCCAGAGGCACAGGCTCCCAATACAACGGCTCGCCTATGGCAGGACCCACCCAACTTCTCTAGTTATGTGTTGGTGCCACCATGTGGTGAATCTGAGAAGTGCTGACATGAATTGCCATAGGAAGGCTTACATATGCAGTTGGTCACTGCAGTCTCCTGAAGAGGCTCATTTCAGAGTGGGGTGACCTCCTGCACCTCTCACAGGGCTGCTCCACCGCACCAGTGACTTCTTACCAAACCTCCTCCCCCTCTGGCCATGTCTTGTGCATAAACGCGATCTGTTTCCTGTTCCCTGTGCTTGGTCTTCTGCACTACAGCAAGCCGACCGGGACTGGTACATGATGGATGAAGGCTATGACGAGTTCCACAATCCCCTGGCCTACTCCTCCGAGGACTACGTGAGGAGGCGGGAGCAGCACCTGCATAAGCAGAAGCAGAAGCGCATTTCGGCTCAGCGGAGACAGATCAATGAGGTGATGCTGCTGCCCACAGCGTGGGAGCAGGTTCAGCTGGAGTGGGGGCGTGTGGGAGCAGCAGCGGGTCATGTGCATGTGATGGTCCCACAGCTAGTGTCCCCGCATCCAAAGTGCCAGGAGAGCTGTAACTCTTAGAGGTAGAGGAGGGGAGTGTGTAGAACTTTACAGTAGCTTAAAAAACTCAACTTAAAACTTCTCTCTGCAGTACTTCCTTGAGCGGTGCTGCTGATGGGAACTGGTAGGGTGGGGCTTGGCTCTGTGTTGTGTTTTTTGAGTCTCTGAATGGGGCTCAGGACAGTCACCATTTGTGTGTCCAGGTAGAGGTTCTGGATGAGATAGAGAGTGCCCCTGCACGTGACTTGGGATCAGCGAATCTTCTGATCTAAGGAGTTGCAGGGTGGAGAGGCCTGTGACATCGCTGCAGCCTCCAGGGCCCTCCGTCAGGACTTCTTGCGTGCACTTGCCTGGTGACCTTTCAGAACCACCTTTGGTTTCACTCTGAGCGTGGCCTCTCACTGTGTTCTCACAGGATAACGAACGCTGGGAGACCAACCGCATGCTCACCAGCGGCGTGGTCCACCGGCTGGAGGTGGATGAGGACTTCGAAGAGGACAGCGCAGCCAAGGTGCATCTGATGGTGCACAATCTGGTGCCGCCCTTCCTGGACGGGCGCATCGTCTTCACCAAGCAGGTGAGGTTCCTCCTCGTCCTGAGACCAGAAAGCTCAGAAAGACCGGAAGTGGACGTGGAAAGGCTGTTGGGAAATGGACCTTCTTGTTGAGATTAATGGTCAGTGGGAATTTCTCTTTCCCTCCACTTCCTGCAGCCAGAGCCTGTGATTCCCGTCAAGGATGCCACTTCCGACCTGGCCATCATCGCTCGGAAAGGCAGTCAGACAGTGCGGAAGCACAGGGAGCAAAAGGAACGCAAGAAGGTTGGCTTCTTGTCTTCGCGGCTGGGGAGTCTGCCTATTCTTTTCCTTTTTAAAGTCATATTAGAGCTCAGAGGTAGTGTTCCTTTTGGAAGGTAAAGGACACTCACAGAGCAAGAACCAGTCCTTGGCACAGGGCATTGCGTCCCTCCACCAGGACCTTTGCTGGGCCGGGCGCTTTGGGACCCTCAGGCTGAGGATGGAATGCCTTGTGGGAATTGACCACCTGCTGCTGCATGAAGCCTGTATCCTGGGATTGGTTTTCCTGAACACAGTGGGATCACAGATATGACTTAATTTTTGTGTCTTTTCAGGCTCAACACAAACACTGGGAACTGGCTGGAACCAAACTGGGAGATATAATGGGTGTCAAAAAAGAGGAAGAACCGGATAAAGCACTAACAGAAGATGGTAAAGTGGACTACAGGTAGGAGTCTCCTCCAGCAGGGAGCCATCTCCAAAGACGGGCCCTCAGGGGCACTTGCATTGGAACTAATAGGATTCAGGCTCGGGAATCAGAAAGTGGTGTCACTTGGAGTCTTCTGGTCTCTTCTGGACCCTTCCTCCTGGTCTTTCTTTTTTACCATCTTCAACTTTCCCCAGATATTATTCTTATTGCTGCTGCTACTGCAGGAGCCTCCTCTGTGCCAGGCAGCGCTAAAGGCCTCAGCTACTTGCTCACTGAGTTCCCACCACAATTCCATGGGATAGGTGCTGTCATTCCTAGTTCACGTGAGGATAATGAGGCCCGGGGAGGTTAAGTAACTTGTTCGAGGTCACCCAGCTGATAAGTGGTAGGGGGAGGCTCAGACCCAGACAGTCTAGCTTAGGAGCCCACCCTGAGCCACTCTGCTGAAGTGCCTCTCAGGTGTTTGGTGGGAGGAAGTGGGCTTTGCCCCCTTAGATTTCAGTTTAACATGGAGAAGAGCTGTTGTTAACAGAGGTTCAAAAATAGAAAGGGCTGTCTTACCAGGTGGTGACGAGGTGTCCAAGGCACTGTTAGGGAAGTGCTTATTAGGGTTCCCACATTGGGGAGGCGGCTGGACTCACAGGTCTCTTGGGGAGCTCGTTCTTTGAACACTCTGAAGCCCTATGGAACTGTCATCTGAATTAAGTGTCCTGAATGAGAAGTTGGTACTATTTTTTAAAATTGATTTTAGAGAGAGGAAGGGAGAAAGAGAGAAACATAGATCAGTTGCTTCCTGTAGGCAACCTTTGTATGTGCCCTGACCAGGGACGGAACATGAAACTTTTCAGTGTAGGAGATGATAATCCAACTGAGCCACACCAGCCAGGGCAAGAAGTTGATACTATTGATGAGTCCTTGTTAGTGTCTAGGAAATTTCATCCCTTAAAGGTTAATTGTTAGCTGACCAGGAGCCACTAGGAATTAGAAGGAGGAAGCTTTCAGAGTGTGGGAAAGTCTTGGGAGGCGGTGGGGGAAGACCGTGTGGACTCACGGAGCATTGGGCTGGAATCTTCTTGCTGTGAAGTCTTGGGAAACTGCGTAGTCCTTTTGAGTCTTGGGATGTGTGCACGTGTCAGATATTTGAGTGCTTTTAGGAGAATAGGTAAATATTAGGTCGACTGTTCTCACAGTTCTTTGGAAATGAAGCCTTACAGACCGCACCATCTGGTCGAGAGGAGGTCGGAGGTCTGACCTTGGTCTTGCTTCTGCGGCCATGACTCCTCCTTTTAGCCCCTCAGGGGCTGTGCTGAACTTGCGCCTGGTGCTCTATGGATGTCATTTCAGCTCCTCTTCTGGCTGACTCATTTTTAGAGCAGAGGCTTTGCCCACCTGCCAGTCTGTAACTCCTCTGAGCCCTTTCGCTGTTTGACAGGGTGTTTGTGTGCTGCGGATGACGGATTCTCACACAGCAGCTCTGCTCCTTTAGGCTGGAGGCGGCGAGCGCCTCTCAGACCCCCGGGCTGCTCCAGTGTCTTGAACATTTACTAGGTCTGGTTGAAGCAGTCCTCATTCTTGGGCTTAGGAAGAAGGGCAGTGACCTGATCAGGAAGGAAAATGGGAGAAAGCGTGCAGGGTGCTGAGGGTGCCGTGTGTTCTCAGGACAGAGCAGAAGTTTGCGGATCACATGAAGAAAAAGAGCGAGGCCAGCAGCGAATTCGCCAAGAAGAAGTCAATTCTGGAGCAGAGGCAGTACCTGCCCATCTTCGCTGTGCAGCAGGAGCTGCTCACTATTATCAGGTAACTGCCCGGGGCCCGGGAATTCCAGCTCTGAGTCGGTGCCTCCTTTGGTGCCTGTGTTTACTTGGTAGTTCTTTTCCTTTTGGGCATTACATCTGCTGGAGAAGGCACAGCGAGCAAGATGGCATTGTTTTGCTATTGTTCGCTTGTTTAAACCTCACCATCGTTTAGACCTTTCAGGGGTATCTGTTTTCCCAGGGAGATCCTCCTCTCTAAGCAGGCATGCTTGACTAGCCAGAAGTAGGACAGGAGGTGGCAGCATCTTCTTGGAGGTTGGGTGTGGTCCTCCACTCCGGCTGATCTGTCCTTTGCCTTCTCTCCCTCGCAGAGATAACAGCATTGTGATTGTGGTTGGGGAGACGGGGAGTGGTAAGACCACTCAGCTGACCCAGTACTTGCATGAAGATGGGTACACGGACTACGGGATGATCGGATGCACCCAGCCCCGGCGTGTGGCGGCCATGTCGGTGGCCAAGAGAGTCAGTGAAGAGATGGGCGGAAACCTTGGTGAGGAGGTGAGTGGGCGAGGGCTGAGTTGTAGACATCACCCGGTAGTTCCATCTATTTGAGATGATCTATGGCCTGGACCCAGCACGGGGTGTGACAGTGGGGAGCTGTGTCAGAGCGTCTGAGCCTTCTCTCTCTGACCTCCAGGTGGGTTATGCCATCCGCTTTGAAGATTGCACTTCAGAAAACACCTTGATCAAGTATATGACTGACGGGATCCTGCTCCGAGAGTCCCTCCGGGAAGCAGACCTGGATCACTACAGTGCCATCATCATGGACGAGGCGCACGAGCGCTCCCTCAACACGGATGTGCTCTTCGGGCTGCTGCGGGAGGTGAGGGCTGCGGGTTGCGTCCGTGGGGCCTTGACCGGCACACTGTCGGCAGGTAGTGACCGGGGCGCTTTGCTGGCCTGGGGTCGAGCCTGGGGAAGCTGGGCGTCTCTCAGGCCAGAATGTCCCACGGCCCTTGGTTGCTGCCTTCAGACCTGCTGTTGGAGTTGATTCTGTCCTTGCTCAGCTGAGTGGCTCATGTTCTCGTGGCTGTGGCTCCATGCTCCATGGGTTCGGTCTTTAGGATTGTTAGGCATCTGCGTGCCAGTTCATCAGCTTCGGCTCTTTCATTTGGGAATAATGTTTGTTGATGAGACTGGAGGACAGAAGCCGTGGGTCCCAAACCTGTGAAGCCTCTGACTGACCTCTTCTCTTAGGTGGTGGCTCGGCGCTCAGACCTGAAGCTCATTGTCACGTCGGCCACTATGGATGCAGAGAAATTTGCTGCCTTTTTTGGGAATGTCCCCATCTTCCACATCCCTGGCCGGACCTTCCCTGTTGACATCCTCTTCAGCAAGGTACTGAGGCCTCCTGTTGTTGAATTGACCCTGCGCTCTGAGCAGAAGTTGGAGGGCGCAGGAGAGAGTACTGAGTTGGGAAAGGTGTGGGTACCGTGAGGCGCCTGGGGCCGACTGCAGCTCCCGGGCTCAGAGCCAAAGGACTGTGCTCTGGGTATGTTTTGTTTTGTTGTTTCTTTGGAGCGGAAGGGCGGGGCCCCTGGGTTAGTCCAGCGCATCTACAGGGGTGGCAACCCTGAAAGTCTGCCGTCTCTAGCCCTAGACTAGTGCCTGGGCCACTGGTTCCCAGAGAGGTGCCTGGCCTGCATTTCCCTCGACACTTTCCTCTGACGCTGTCCCTGGCTGGTGTTGCAGACCCCGCAGGAGGATTACGTGGAGGCCGCAGTGAAGCAGTCCTTGCAGGTGCACCTGTCAGGGGCCCCTGGGGACATCCTCATCTTCATGCCTGGCCAGGAGGACATAGAGGTGCGTGTCTGGTCGCGGCCGTGATGGGCGGGGGTAGCCTGTGTCTGCACATACAGTGTCTCACGGTTGCTGTGACCTCAGGTGACCTCAGACCAGATCGTGGAACATCTGGAGGAACTGGAGAACGCGCCCGCCTTGGCCGTGCTGCCCATCTACTCCCAGCTGCCTTCCGACCTCCAGGCCAAAATCTTCCAGAAGGTGCGGCAGCAAGAACGTCTGTCTCTCCTGGGCCCTCACTCTGGGTCCTCCAGGGTTCTCAAAAGGGAGGGCAAGAGAGAGCAGGATTACTTTCCTGGCAGGGGTGGGACATGATGCTTCCTCTGGTTCGGGGCAGGGTGGTCTTTGCCATCTGAATGTCTACAGCTTTCCCTCCCCGTACCTCCTTGCCCGGCCGCAGGCTCCAGATGGGGTTCGGAAGTGTATCGTTGCCACCAACATTGCTGAGACATCTTTGACTGTCGACGGCATCATGTTTGTTATCGATTCGGGTTATTGCAAACTAAAGGTAAGAGAAAACACAGGTGCTGGGGCCCAGGGCCCTCCCCCAAAGCCTGGTCGGGGTGGGAAGCAGGCGCTGGGTCCTCTGCTCCCCAACGAGGGATTCACATGAAAGGGGTGTTGGTGTAAGAGACTAACATTCACTGAGTTCTGAACTTGCTCTGTGCTTCATTCTTTATCCTGCCTGTGTGGCTGAGACACCGCTCTGCAGTGTAACAACCTGGGATGTCTTTGTCTCGAGGCTGCCTCCCTTTTCCGTTCCCCCTTCATTCTGACCTTAATCAGCTCTTTGCTGCTCCTCCTAGGTCTTCAACCCCAGGATTGGCATGGATGCTCTGCAGATCTACCCCATCAGCCAGGCCAACGCCAACCAGAGGTCGGGGCGAGCTGGCAGGACGGGCCCAGGTCAGTGTTTCAGGTAGGAACCCCGTGCCAGCCTGCTTTCCGGGGCGGCGCTGGGATGGCTGTGTGTGGGCTCAGGGCTGGGGTGGCGGGATTGGACTGTGATCCAGCAGAAATTGGGGACCAGTGGTGGGGCTGCCACTTGTTGGTCCTCTCATCATTCACCGTTGAGGGGAAGAAGTAGCTTTCCAGGCAGCTCTGAGGTCAAAGCAGTTGTGGGTTTTAGGCAGACCCATGTTGAATGTGCTTGCAGTGGAAGACCAATAATTACAACGTTTTCTCTTAGAGGATAAATCTGAGCAGATGACACACATCAGTGGTTCTTTTTTACATCTCCAACTATTCTTTGTTTGGTCCTAGTTTTCAGAAATAATGTATCCACTATGGAAAATACAGAACAGTATGAAGAAAATAAAACCCAACAATAATTCTAGTTCCAGGCTATTTGGTTCCAGAAATGAAACAAGCACATAGGACCCTCTAGCAGAAGAGTAAGCTGGCAGCAGAGTTTTGAATAGGTGGAAATTTACAATTCAGAGAGAAAGCGGGGAGAGGCGGGGAGGAAGTGAGGCGTTCTCCTACCTGTGGCCTCCTCTGTCCTGGCTGTTCGGGGGGCCCATATAGTGGCAGCTGAGGGAGCGTCAGTGCTGCGTAGGCAGCCAGGCGGCTGGAGGGCTCAGGGCCCGGTGTGCCGGTAGGTGCAGTGGCATTCGGTCTTCTCCTTGGCAGGCTCTACACCCAGAGCGCCTACAAGAACGAGCTCCTGACCACCACGGTGCCCGAGATCCAGAGGACCAACCTGGCCAATGTGGTGTTGCTCCTCAAGTCCCTGGGGGTGCAGGACCTGCTGCAGTTCCACTTCATGGACCCGCCCCCGGAGGACAACATGCTCAACTCCATGTACCAGCTCTGGATCCTTGGCGCCCTGGACAACACAGGTGCTGGGCCCTGGGAGCCGGGCACGGCCTCCTGGGTGGGTTCTTTGCCTCTGCACCTGACTGTGTTCATTGAACATCTGGTTTGCTCCTCTCTCCTAGGTGGTCTGACCTCAACTGGGCGGCTGATGGTGGAGTTCCCGCTGGACCCGGCCCTGTCCAAGATGCTCATTGTGTCCTGTGACATGGGCTGCAGCTCTGAGATCCTGCTCATCGTCTCCATGCTCTCGGTCCCAGCCATCTTCTACAGGCCCAAGGTGCGGAGCTGGCTCTTTTTCTTCCCGGAAGCCTCAGGAGAGTTTTGGGCTCGAGAAGGATTAGAGAGGGCAGTGGCTTCTCTCTCTGTTATTAAAATGGAATGGAGCCTTGGCTGGGGGGCTCAGTTAGCTGGAGCATCATTCCATGCACCAAAAGGTGTGGTTTTGATTCCTAGTCAGGGCACATACCTAGGTTGTGGGTTTGATACCTGGTCCGGGCACATAAAGGAGGCAACCTATCTCTCTCTCTCTCTCTCTCTTGGCACATAAAGGAGGCAACCTATCTCTCTCTCTCTCTCTCTTGGCACATAAAGGAGGCAACCTATCTCTCTCTCTCTCTCTCTCTCTCTCTCACACACACACACACACACACATACCCTCTTTCTCTAAAACCAATAAACATACTCTTGGATGAAAAGGGTATGTTTATTGGTTTTAGAGAAAGAGGGTGTGTGTGTATATAAAAAATAATGGAAAAATGGAATGCAGGGATAGGAGTCATGGTTTCTAAGTAATGAGTTTGCTGTTTTCAGTTAAGCAGGTTGGGGTCAAGGTGAGGGGAAAGGATGGCTTGAAAATTTGCAAGAGCATTTTTTGTCTTCTAGAATGATTGTGCCTGAACTCTCACCATAAGGATGAATCTTGTAAACTACCTTATCTTTCTTTTACTGTCAGAGCACTAGATGGATGTGTATGAGGTTGTGGGTGTGGGTAGGTGATAGTGGGAGAAACTCCAGCCTCTTCTCAGTGGACCTGGACACCCGTGTGCTCAGAGGTCCCCTTTTCCTCTCTAGGGCCGAGAAGAGGAGAGCGATCAAATCCGGGAGAAGTTTGCTGTCCCCGAGAGTGACCATTTGACCTACCTGAATGTTTACCTTCAGTGGAAGAACAATAATTACTCTACCATCTGGTGTAACGATCATTTTATCCATGCCAAGGCCATGCGGAAGGTGCGGCACTGACCCAGATAAGCGGGATGTTGGGTTGAGGGGTGGAAGGCTCGGGAAGGGGGCTTCATCCGTGCCTACCTGTGTCCTGCTCTAGGTCCGGGAGGTGCGGGCTCAGCTCAAGGACATCATGGTGCAGCAGAGGATGAGTCTGGCCTCCTGTGGCACCGACTGGGACATCGTCAGGAAGTGCATCTGTGCCGCCTATTTCCACCAGGCAGCCAAGCTCAAGGTGAGCCTGCTGGAGCTTGGCCCCTTTCTGGCCTGATATTTGTGCCCAGGAAGGTGGCACAAGTGCTCTTCTCACTGTGCAGTCCTGCAGATCTGGGCCTCCCCACAAGCCTGAGTCGAGGTCTTATTAAAGGGACAGGTTAGCTGCCCAAATGAGCAGCGTCTTCCTGATGTGGCCATCTGTTGTGTCTCTTCCTAGGGAATCGGGGAGTACGTGAATATCCGGACAGGGATGCCCTGCCACTTGCACCCCACCAGCTCCCTCTTTGGAATGGGCTACACCCCAGACTACATAGTGTATCACGAGTTGGTCATGACCACCAAGGTGAGTTTGCTGAGGTGGCTTCCATGTCATAGGCCCACCTGCATTCTGGGATGAGCTTTGACCTTGGGAGGCTTGAGACCACGTGCCTTGCTTTGAGGGGAGTTGAGGATGGTTTTCAGGTGAGAGTTTGGGGAACCTTGCACAGAATTAACCTCTGAGTTACAGTGGTCTTGGCTGCGGACAAGCAACCCTGAGGTGTCGTCATGAGAATGGTTTTTTGAGGGTCTGGGCCTTTTCTCTTGGATACTAGGCAGTGTTTTCTTAAGCATGGATAAGTTTTGGTGGGAGAAGGGATTAACATTCACTTGTCTAAGGCTTTTCCTTGCCTATTTCAGCCTCAGAGGGCTGGGGGTTAGGGCCCTTCCCACAGAGCTCCTGATGGTGGAGCCACCCTGGGAAGGACAGCCTGAAGCAATGGCCCTCCGTGACCACCACTTGTGGCCCTCTGCCTGCAGGAGTACATGCAGTGCGTGACCGCTGTGGACGGAGAGTGGCTGGCGGAGCTGGGCCCCATGTTCTACAGTGTGAAACAGGCAGGCAAGTCTCGGCAGGTAAGGCTCCTGTGCTTTTCATGAAGGTTCTGTTTGCCTCTGGGATCCATTTCCCCTCAGCCTGGTATTGAGGACACATCACCGTCTGATCCCCCTCTACTTTTTTCCTGGAAGATTTTAAAGCACATCTCAGACAACATGTTTTTTCATCCATAAATACCTGAACTTTGTATCTCTAAAAGGACTTTTAAAAATTAAAATGTAACTTCCATGCAAGTACCATTCAACAGCATTAATCATCTAAGTCTTAAGTGTCACCTAAGTTTCTAGTCCTTATTCAGATTTTCTCTTTTATTTCCAAGTTTTATAATTTGCTTGAATTAGGATCCAAACATTGAAACTTGTTGTTATATGTATTAAGTCTTTTATTCTAGAGAAGGCTCTGTCCCCTCCCCCTCCCCTTTTGATGGTATTGATTTATTGGAGAAACCAGGTCATTAATCTTGTAGAATGTTCCATGTTCTGTATTGGGCTGATTGGTTCTTTAAGGGGTGAATGAGTGCCTCTATGCCATGTACTTTCTGTGAATAGTAATTAATCTAAAGCCTTGATTAGACTCAGGGTCAGCCGAACGGCCAGGATGCACAGATGCTCGTGGTGCTGTGCACTTCACACTCCTGTCAGCCTGGTGCTCCCACTTACGATGCTGCTGAGCTTGCCCAGAAGTTCCCCCTGACCCCTCCATTCTAACTCCTGACTCTTACTCCATCTCCGCACGGTCTTAGTGTCTTCAGTGGCCACCACCTCGATCCATTCCTTAGGGCTGCAGAATGCTGGGGCTTTTGCTTTCCCCTTCTCAGTGTGCTCCTGCCCACACTGGGCCTGCACATATATATCTTCCTTATGTCTGAGTGTCCAGCCAGAGGCAATGTCTTCCTGTTTCCTGTGCTTCCTAGCAGAGTCTGAACGTCCTAAGAAAGTGTAAGCACTGCTGAATGGATGCCGAGGCCTGACTGATAGGGTTAGGCTTGCATCATCCAGTGTCTGTCTGAATCACAGAGAAGAAGGCTCTGTCTGGCCTTGGTGCTGGGAGACAGCCACGGAGCCCGCCTCTGGGAGCTGTGTGGGCTACACAGCACCTGGCTTGCAGAGGGAGATGGGACAGAGAAGTCTTTCTTACCCGCCGGTTCCCAATGACTTCCAGGACCTCTCCCCCTTTTCTAGGAGAACCGCCGGCGGGCCAAAGAGGAAGCCTCTGCCATGGAGGAGGAGATGGCGCTGGCCGAGGAGCAGTTGCGAGCCCGGCGGCAGGAGCAGGAGAAACGCAGCCCCCTGGGCAGTGTCAAGTGAGCTCTGACTTGGGACCTGGCCGGGAGGGAGCCCCTGGGGGTCGTAGGGGCCAGCTGGATGGACCGACGAGGTCCTGATGCAGGGGCACAGTTTAGGAAAGCTGGGGACTGAAGTTGATAGTGGCCGTGTGTGGAGACATGGAGGAGTTCCTGACATAGGGGGGTGCTGCTCAGCAGCCCCGATCCTTGTTGGGGCCAGAGGTGGGTTGGAGCAGCAGGGTAGGTCTCAGCTTTGCTGACAGCTCCATTTGGAAAGCACTGGTGAGGGGAGCAGCGCCTGCGACTGTGCGTCTGTGCTGGTGCTGATGTTAAGTCAGCCTTCACAGGAAGGGCACAGTGTTTTGCTTCAGACACCAGCTGCAAGCTGGGGGATACCAGGGTCACCCCTCACCTGTGACCAACTTGTCACAGATTTGGGGATCCCCACAGACTCCCTCAGACATGCTAATTTGCTAGAATAACACAGAATTCAGGGAAGTTTTATTATAGCAAAAGGATACCAGTTGGAACCAGCTAAAGGGAGACATGCATAGCATGAGGTCTGGAAAGTCCCAAATGCAAAGCTCCCCTTGTCCTCAGAGCTGCTTTAGCACACTGGTGTGTGACAGGACACACCGAGTGTGGCCAATAGGGAAGCTCACCTGAGCACTGGGCCGTTTCTCAGGGGTTCATATATAGGCACATAGATGGAATCACAGCCATGTGGTTGCCTCAGCCTCAGCCCTCCTTCCCTGCCCAGAGGCTGGGCTCAAAGCACAGCCCTCTAATGACATGGTTGGTTTTTCTGGACTGGTGGCCCCAGTCCTAAATCATCTCATTGGCATAAACTACTAGATGTGGTCCGAGCCACCCCGAAGGCCCTCCCTACCTGCCGTGAATCACAGAGACACTCCAATTCATAGGAAACCCCAGGGATAGGGACAGACACCAGCTGAGTCTGAGACACAGCTGGAGTGGTAGTCTAGTGAGTGGATGGAAGGCTACCTCCACAGCTCACCTAGGGGATGAGAAAGGAGTTATTAAGTATCTATCTTACAATATTCCTTAATGGGTATCGAACGAGGTGGTAGTCTATGCTGCTCCCGCTCACAAGTGGGGAAGGCGGGGGAGTGGCAGTGTGCCAGGGAGAAGACCTCAGCCTGAGGCCTGCTCACACACAGTTAGAAACACAAGGCCTCAGGCTCCCCGTCCTGCTGTGATCCCGGTTGGAGTGAGCAGCAGTGTGACTCCTGACCCCTCTCTGCGCTCCAGGGCTACAAAGATCTACACTCCCGGTCGGAAGGAGCAGGGGGAGCCCATGACCCCTCGCCGCACGCCAGCCCGCTTTGGGCTATGAGCTGAGGCTGTCCCTGCAGGGATGGAGCCAGGGACTGAGTGGCCGGAGCACCGGGCCTGCTGACATCACCCTTTCATCTGTGTGCTTTCATCTGTGCATCGTGGCCCCGAGGGAAGCTCCTGCCAAGGGCAAGGCTCTGCCAGGGCGGAAGGAGCTCCTCAGTGCAGCTCTGGCCGCAGAGCAGCGAGGAGCTGCGAGAGGTGGCTGGACCCGTCGTGTCCAAATAAACTGTCCCCAGGACGCTTGGTGTATAAATGACGTGGCCATTGACTATGTTTTTTAAAATTCTTGTGTAAAGCCGCAAAACAGATCTAGAGGGAATTGTAATTTGGTTATAATTCAGGATTTGGAAATAAATTTATTCTTTGTAAAATGTTACTGCATTTCTGATTGTTCCGTTTTCCCTTGCCACCAAATCACATGATAAAGAGAACATGGGCAGGACCCCAACCTGACTTGACTTGAATGGATCCTGCTAGAACCTTAACTCTTCTTGTTTCTCTTCTCCAGACAGGGCTTCTTAGAGGAGGGGTTGGGAGAGTGGGACCCAGCTGACAGGGAGAGTGGCCTGGGCCACCTGCACCCAGCTCTGCGCGTGCCAAGCTGGTCTAAGGCTGGTGGGTGGGCGGTGGGAAGTGAAGGAGGTCAGTGGCTGCGAATCCTCTGCCCCTCCTTAAGGAATGGGGGTGGGGAGGGGGACGGGGAGAGGCAGTTTGGCCAGAGTTTCTACTCTTTACATGTGTAAGGGTTGCGAATTGATGGAAAATAGTGTAAAATGTTGCTTATTGATTTTCACATAAAAGATGACCCTGTCCTAGCCAGTTTGGCTCAGTGGATAGAGCATTGCCCTGCAGACTGAAAGGTCCCGGGTTCGACTGTGGGCAAGGGCACATGCTCGGGTTATGGGCTGGGTCCCCAATAGGGGGCGTGCAGGAGGCAGCCAATCATTGATTCTCTCTCATTATTGATGTTTCTATCTCTCCCTCTCTCATCCTCTCTGAAATTAAATAAACAAATAAACGATCCGTATGTTGGAATCACTAGTGTTTTTTTAAGCAGCCTCTTAAGTCTGCTGAGGTAACTGAGTATTTGGCTCTTTGCGTCACCCAAGGTCCTTACTTTGAGATTCCCTAAGGTTGGGCTTCTGCCGGGTGTGCTGGGTGCAGGGTTTTGTGTTGGGGCCGCAGTACCAACAGGCTTGGGTCTAAGAAGCAGCTGGATACCGGCCGGCCCTCAGCCAGAGCCCAAGGTGCGTGGCTCACGCTGCTGACTCAGTTCCCTTCCCCACTCCGTTCCTGGGATTAGAATTTCCATCTGTTACAGCTCATTAGGTTAACATTTAAATCAATTTTAAGGATGAGTTTGGAAGCCAGACTTTACCAGCCAGCACCAGCTACACCTCTACTTCCATTCTTTTTTTTTTCTTTTCTTTTTTCTTTTTTTTTTACCTCTAACCGCCTTTATTGGGAATGTAGATGAAAGTGACTTCTCGCAGCTCTGGAGGGAAGAGGGGGCTTCTGGCTCCTTGCCTGGGGAGGCTTCTGTCTTGGCCCCGGGTTGGAGGGCTAGCAGAAGTTGTCTACCTGCTCTGTGGAGAGAAGCAAGCTGGGATGTAATCTACTTACACACATGGGCTTGGGATGCAACAGAAAAGCGAAAAGATTGAGGTTTCAATTCATGGCTTTATTATTAACAGCCTCCGAGGAGTCACACACTCACCTTCAGTTCTTTAGAGAAAACTGAGGCCGGAGTGTTGAAAACCATGGGTCCAATCTGACCTTCTAGTTTAAAAGCAAGAACACCCGGCGAGGGACACCTGGCACCCATGGGTGCCACCAGATGAGGGGAGGCTCCTCTCCCCAAGGCCCTACCTCAGTCTGCCTAAGGGTCTGCACCTGTGTCTCCAGTGCTTTTTGGTTGGCAGATCCATTCAGATCCACCTGTAAGTTCCTTTTAGCTTTAATGTTCTGATTCCGATTCCTACTATCATTCCCTTAGGTCAGTGGTCGGCAAACTCATTAGTCAACAGAGTGGCAGACTGCGGCTCTCCAGCTGCACGTGGCTCTCGAGCCCCAGTTTGCCCACCACTGTCCTAGATGAACCTATACATCGTTACTCCCCCAAAGTCCACAGTTTACATTAGGAGTCACGTTTGGTGTTGCACATCCTAGGGATTTGGACAAACGTGTAATGATGTGTGTCCATCATTAAGAATCATACAGAAACTGTTCTTTTAAAATGCCAGCTGTTTAAACTACTTTTTAGCAACTAACGTTGGCTATTGCTTAGCAGGGTTGGGGAAGGTCTGGCTCACGGGCCCTGTGAGGCCTGCACGATCATTTGGTCAGCCCTGCCAAGGCCTTAGGGGTGAGTTAGTTGTTTGACCAGCAGGCTAATTTGTAAGTTGGTAATTTTGTACGGCCCTTGAGTGATGTTATACATACCAAATGGCCCTTGACAGAAAGAAGATTCCCCACCTTTGGCTTAAAGAACTATAGGCAGGCACCACTCAACCTCCTGGCCCCCGGTCCTGTCTGAAGGCCAGATAGCTGGGTGACATGATGATGCTTTTCTGGCCCTGCTACACCTTTGCTCCCCGTAACTCCCTTGCTACCTGCTTGGCTCCAGTGAAATCACCCCACAGGAAGTGAAAGACAACTTTGAAAAGATGCACAATATTCAAAGTATCCAGATATTGTCACTCTCACCAACTTGCAGAACACCTCTTTGTCAAATAAAGTCAAGAAATGCCTTCTTAGTAGACTGTACTGGAGTTTTAATGGCATTGAACTTTGCTTTAAGTAAATGGTCCACAGGCTAGAAGCAGGAAGCTTATTATTGGTACCCGGTTCTCCCGTCTTTGTTTTCTCCAGAAAATAAGTCAAATGGGGGAGCACAGTCCAAAGAGCGTAAGCAGACGACACCCACCACAGGAGGAATGACCAGCGGGGCCCTCACCCGCCTCCCGCTGCCCCCCTGGAGCTGCCTTTCCCAGTTCTGGCAGGGGCATCCCGTGTCGCTGAGAGCAGTGACTTTCCTTGGCCAGTGTTTGGCTGGGGAGGGAGGTTATTTAAGAACTGCTACCAACTGGTGGGTTTCTTCCTTCGCTTCTCCTCCCCCTCCCTCTCCCCCCTTGAAATGCCAGCTCTTTTACTTCGTTCTCTTACTTTACCTTAGTAGCCGCTTCTCCCAATGGCTACAGATTAGAAATAGAAATTCTAGGCATGTGCTCATGTTAACAAAATCCTACCACAATAAAACAGTTTAGCTGCCCTTGGAGTTTGTTATAATGGAGTTTCACTCGCATTGAGCTGGCTGGGGAGGAAAATAAAACTGTTAAGAGGAGGAATGAAATGTGGTGGCCGGGGAGGAAGCAGATGGCGACCTCTCCCCCTCCATTGGAAAATGCATCACTTATTTCTCGGCCTTCCTTTTGCACCTCAGGGTTACTTGCCTCTTTCAGGTTTTTAGATGTTTTTTTCCTTTTTATATTCCGGACAGAGATGGAAAGAATAAAAAAGGAGCTAATTATCTCTTGTTCGTTTATAAATGAATCCAGAAGCTCGCTTTGGGAATGACAATCCCTATAAATGGGGAATCGGCCTATAATTATTAGAGTCCAGAGAAAGCAGCGGTGAACGCACTGCTGGGGGCCGCAGGGGCCAGAGATGTCTGCAGGATGCCCGAGCTCACCGGGACTGCTGTGTGCATGTCTTTTTTTTTTTTTTAAATATATTTTATTGATTTTTTTACAGAGAGGAAGGGAGAGTGATAGAGTTAGAAACATTGATCAGCCGCCTCCTGCACATCCCCTATTAGGAATGTGCCCGCAACCAGGGTACGGGCCCTTAACCGGCATTGAACCTGGGACCTTTCAGTTCGCAGGCCGACGCTCTAGCCACTGAGCCAAAGCGGTTTCGGCTGTGCGCATGTCTTTAAATATTTTAGAGTTTGGGCCTGGAGATGGTGGTAGGGTGCCAAGGCTCCCGCCCCTGCAGGAAGTGCACAGAACTCAGTAAGCATCAGCTGACTGCAGAGTAGGCTGGGACCTTGGTATGTTCTCCTGGGAGCTGACTGGGGTCAAGAGGGAGGGTGGGGACTCACTGTCCTCTGAGAGACGTGTGGGCATGATGCCAGGGGAGGGCGCTGGTCTTAGCACTATGAAGAGCCGCGGGGAATTGGGCGGAAGCAACAGTCTTGGCTTGGGGAGAAATTAATGAGGGGATTCCTCAGGAATGGCCTTGGGCAAGGAAGGCCGCTCTGTTGCGGGGTGATTTTCCTGACTCGTGTTCTTTCCCTTTGGAGCTCGCACTCCCTGACCCTCTGAAAGGCAACCTCAGGCAGCTGTCGTTTTGACCCCTGGGACTCAGACATCACGTCACAGTAAGCAGCGAAGGACGAAGCGGGGACGTACCTGAGCAGAGCGGGGTCCCCATAAACTTGGTGGCATCCATTCTCTGGCCCAGGCTCTGGGTCGCCCCCCTCCATTCCAGGGTGCCGCACATCTTCCTCTGCGTGGGCTCCGTCTTGCACGGGTTCAGCGCTTTCATGCATAGCCTCTGGTGCCCGGACCTCAGCTTCTTCTCCTCCAGCTCGCACTTCAGCTTCTTGTTTTCCTGCTGCAGGTGGACCATGACGTTGTGGAGGTGGCTGGGGAGGAGAGGGCACAGGTGGGGGTTGGTCTGCGTCAGCTCCTCGGTTCCCCCACCAGGAAAGGACAGAGAAAGGCCCCCGGAGTGGAGACACACGGATGCCGGTTCCTTCCAGGCCTGGGTTGCGGTGGCTTCCAGACCCGCTGAGCCCTCTCAGCGCTGGCTCTGTTTTCTCATCAGGTAGAGGGGGGTCACTGAGTGTGACGGGGGACAGAGATTGGGGAGGAAGAGCCAGGAGGCTGTTGGGAACAACTCTGACCACGTGTCCTCGGTCTCTCACGGCCGTGCCTGGGAAACGCCCTCCCTCTGTTCTGATGCCCGAGTCTGAGTTCTCTCACCGCCCTTTGCTGAAAGGTGGGAAGCACGGGGATCCCCCCGGCTGTTTGAGAGCTAGGGCGAGTCACGTGTCCCCGTTTTACTATGAGACGATGGTGGCTGTAATGCAGGGGACGGGGAAGGTAACTGCATATTTCCTGCGGCTTGCTCCATGGTGACTGTTCATATCGACAGCTGTATTTCTCCACATCAAGGGGGAGGTAGGGTGACAAGGGCTCAGGGACCAGACCTCCGGGGCTGGGATGCTGGCTCTGCCGCTTACTAATGGTGAGCCAGGGGCAAGTTATTTGAGAGATTCCTCTTTTCTATCCGCCTGCGTTAACACAGGGAGAGCCCTGAGGGCCTCACTTGTGTACATAATACGTATCAGTGGAGCTATTACTATTATTCGAAGATGGTTTTCCTTCAAAGAGATTCAAGAATGGGTTCCTTATGAAGAGAGGACAGAACTTGGCACAATGTAAGAAAAAGCCTGACGTTCTCTGTTACCCTCAGATTCGGACAATTTTTCTTTTCGTTAAAACCTTTCAGCTGAAACCGGTTTGGCTCAGTGGATAGTGTCGGTCTGTGAACTGAAAGGTCACAGGTTTGATTCCAGTCAAGGACATGTACCTTGGTTGTGGGCACATCCCCTGTAGAGAGCGTGCAGGAGGCAGCTGATAGATGTTTCTCTCTTAACGATGTTTCTAACTCTCTCTCCCTCTCCCTTCCTCTCTGTGGAAAATCAATAAAATATATTAAAAAAAAACCTTTCAGAAAAAAAAATTTTTAAATACATTTTATTGATTTTTTACAGAGAGGAAGGGAGAGGGATAGAAAGTCAGAAACATCGATGAGAGAGACATTGATCTGCCGCCTCCTGCACGCCCCACACTGGAGATGCGCCCGAAAGCAAGGTACATGTCCCAGACCGGAATCAAACCTGGGACCTTTCAGTCCGCAGGCCAACGCTCTATCCACTGAGCCAAACCGGTCTCGGCCTGATCCAGCTTTGACCATGAAAGTAAAGCAAGGCCCAGAGGAGGGTAGAGCAACAGGAAGAAGGAACTAGGTCCCCAGATGACCCTGTGGGACAGAGGGACCCCACCAATCTGGACTCCCCGCCTCCTAGAGCTGTTCCTTCTATGTTCCAGGTTCCTCCACTTGGAGGTCTTTGTTACAGCAGCTTGGCCCCCACTAACTAACACAGTCTGCTTTCTGCGCCCGTTTCCTTCCACATTCCTGACCTCAGAGAGTCACAGGGAGTGACAGTGGGAAGGTGCGTGGAGACTACTAACTCCCTTTTATTATTGTTGAGAGAACAATGGCCTCAAGAGGTAAGGTGGCCGAAACTGGTTTGGCTCAGTGGATAGAGAGTCTGCCTGTGGACTGAAGGGTCCCAGGTTCAATTCCCATCAAGGGCATGTACCTTGGTTGCGGGCACATCCCCAGGGTTGGGTGTGCAGGAGGCAGCTGATCGATGTCTCTCTCTCATTGATGTTTCTAACTCTCTATCCCTCTCCCTTTCTCAGTAAAAAAATCAATAAAATATATTAAAAAGAAAAGGAAGTAAAGTGATGAGTCCCAGGTCTCACAGAGGTGGACAGGACTCGGGGTCTCTCCAGGTCTTTGCTGGGGTCTGACCCACGCACCCAGTGAGGGAGCCGGCCCCCGCTCCTGGCCGGTCCTTCCACTTAGGGCGCCAGCAGCAGCGGGGGAGGGGTGGTGGTGGTGGTGGTGGAGGGTGACTCACTCCTTTTCGCCGGTCAGCTTGGCGATGTATTTGACCTGTTCGCGGAGCTTGTTCCCGAGCTGCTCGTTGGCGATCCTGCGATAAAACCCACAGAAAAGAGTTCCCAGACCCGCGTGGGCGGAGCAGGGGCCGGCGACCCGGGAGGTGGGGTGTTCCCAGCAAGGCTTCTGGGGGGCCCCAGTCCCCGGAGCTGGAGCCTTCCTGGCCCCTGGCGATGAAGAGGACTCTCCACACTCCAGCTCCTGTGCAGACCCCCTGTGACCCCAGGTGAGTTCAAGGGGTCCAGGCGGCGAAGCCGGGCCCCAGGCTGGGGAGAGGAGATCTGGCCCTCAGGGAAGCACCCCTCAGAGCTGCTTCTCCTCTACCTCAGCAGGGCCTTCTAGCTCACTGCCAAGACCTGGGTGTGGGCCGAGATGGCGTCAGCTTCCCAGAAGGGCAGTGTGTGTGTGTGTGTGTGTGTGTGTGTGTGTGTGAGAGAGAGAGAGAGAGAGAGAGAGAGAGAGAGAGAGAGAGAGAGAGAGGGAGTCTATACTTGGGTACATGTATGGGTCCTCAGTTTAGCCCAGGCCTGGGACCTGGCCTTATTTCTTCCTTCCTTACTTCTGCTCCTTTGCCCACTGCTCCATGTTGCACATGATCTGGTCATTCTCCCGGCGTAGCCTGCAGGGGTCTTTGAGCACAGGCCGCTGGGGCAGGCAGCAGGGCTGGCAGGAGAAGAGAAGGAGAT
>PVJN01036849.1:0-21265 GCA_004026805.1 Lasiurus borealis | reverse complement strand
ATAGAAACTTCAGTGATTACTTGTGAGAGCTGAGTAACATTCCAACAAGGCCATACATACATACTCTATAAAATATGCAATTTTCTTATTACTCGGCAACTAAGTTGTTTCAGTTCTTTGCTACTGTAATTAACACTGCAAAATATATAAAATTATATGAACCTGTGATTTCAATAGTGAAATCCAATGGTAAAAAAAAAAAACACACCATTTCAAGGGAAAATAATGGGAAGGGACTTACATGAAAAAGAATTTGTATGTATTTCCTCATTTCTCAGTTGTCCAAAGTTTATGGTTTTCACCACTTAAATTTTTTTAGTCGAATACAAAGTGATGCTCTAAATATTATAATATATGGACTTTTTTGTCTTTTTTCAAAACTTTCTTTCAGGAAATATTTCCCTGAGAAAATAGCAGGCCTTGCTCTGGCTCATAAACTAATGTCAGGAAGGCCTCCGTGAGAACTGAAACATGGGATGAAACCACTTTCCCAAACTGGGTCAACTCTGGCTCTTACCATCTCTCCTTGCGTTTGATCATTTAATTAACTTAAAGTGGACTCTACAATTATTCCATTTGCACTTCTCTCTCTTCTAGAAAAGCTGGGCATGTCCTGACATTAGTTTACTGTTGTGCTGTTTCCTTTCCTTTAGCTTTTTTCTTCAGTGGACATTAGATTTATTCTAAATGATGTAGTTACTGAGATGTTGATCTATCACTGTTGCCATGATGTTTTCCTTTAATCTCAGATGTGGGTTTTTAATAGCTTTTAATTTGCATTTGCTTTTCATCTTTTCTTTATAATTTCTTATACTATACACCAATAAACAAAGCATTCATTTTCTCCATAATTATTTCCTTTGGGAGGAAAAGTGCTCTTTTTTTTGTCCCTTCATTTACCTAGTTTATGTGACATGTGTGACATTAGGGATTTTATTATCCAAGAATCCAGACCTGCTATACCACTTAATAATACTATAGCTGAGACAGAACAAAGAGTTAAAATGCAAGTCTTCACATCATAAAAATTCAAGAAGAAGATAAGAGTGCATATTTATTAACTAACTGACCTACATATAAGGAAGAGTTTCATAAGCACAACAGCAGAAGCCATAGAGACAAAGACAGGAAGACTTTACTGTGGATGTTTAGAATGTTTGCACATTAAAAAATAATAATAAACTTAAAAACAGTAAAATACAAGTAACTAGAAAAACTGTTTGCAAGAAATACTGTGACAAAGATTAATTTTTTAATAGTTAAAGGACTCCTGAAAAATACTAATAAACATTAATTCTAGGAGATAAATGACTTAACAACATAAAAGTATAAAGTGTACAGTAAACTTTTTAAAAAAACTATCTTATGAAAATCAAAATAGTAAGATACAGATGGTATTTCTCCTATCTTCTTTCTCCATTCCCACCACCAATCAAATTAGCAAAACTCTAAAAGAAAGTGATATAGAATGACAGGAGCACAATGAGTAGGGCATTCCAGTGCTGCTGGAGTTTATACCTGTAAAGCAACTTGTGCACATGTCAAGGACCTACAAAAGGACTGTGGCTCTCTGACCCAATAATTTCACACCTGGAAACCTGACTTAGGGAATAAGCAGAGACGCAATCAGCCACAAGACCCTTCCCTGCAGCTCTACCAAAGCCTTCTTGGCTCCCCCAGTCACAATACTCTTACATGCAGGCCTAAAACATGCTCACTGTCCTGCATCTCGCTACCCCTCCCAAGCTGGTGAAATCCCATGAGTTTCACATCTCACCACAGGCATGACTAACTGGGCTGGAGGGCCTGCCTTTGTCTCTTCCAGCACTGGCACAAGCACTGTAATAACTCATTACTTTGTCTCTGCTCCCCAGTGGACAAGGACAGAAACCGGCCTGGCTGTATTCCCGCTATAGCCTGCACAAGGCCTGGTACAAAGCAAGCCCACAACATAGGAGCTAAGTAGAAAGGAAATGGAAATGGAAAAGGAAAGGAAAGGAGAGAGGGAGGGAGGGAAAGAAAGAAAGCTGACATGCCCTATAACAATGGAGGGAAGGAAGGAAGGGGGGGAGGAAAAGAGGGAAGGGAGGGAAAGAGGAAAGAAGGGAGGGAGGGAGGAAGGAAGGAAGGGAGAGAGGGAGGGAGGAAGGAAGGGAGAGAGGGAGGGAGGGAGGGAGCTAGCTAACATGCCCTATAACAATGTCCTGACATTCTCCTGCGAGCCCTTCAGCCTCCCTGGCCCAGAAAGAAGGCAGGACTCACCGACATGAAGTGGAACCTGAGGACATTATCAATTCCCAGTGCTTTCAGCTGCAGGATGACAGGTGCCAAGTTGCTCCGCTGCATTTCAGGAATGGTGGACTGAGGCAGCTGGTCAAAGGCTTCCTCTGAGGATAGGAAATCAGAACTTTGGGATCAAAGGTCACAATCACATGCAATCATTATGACAAAGGGACATAAGATTCTCTAACATAAGATTGTAGGATTCCTGATCAGATGCATATATTATGACATATAATATATAATATAAAGATATTATATATATAATATATAATATATAATATAAAGATAATATAATATATAATATAAAGACCATTCTACTTAAATACTTCAGCAATTTATATCTTTATAAATAATACATCATTATGGAGTTTATCCTCTTATTTTTTAGAATACTTTTTAAAAATGTGTTGTCAGCAAAATATTAAATCAAAGTAACAAGTATTTGCTGAATCACTGTTGGTGCCCAGTTACCATTACCTCTGCTTGGGATAGAGTAAGTCGAAAGGCAAGAAAAGTACATATAAACACTAAAGAATAATTTCAAAATATATTACCAAAACAGTAACCAGAATACAATAATCTTATGAAGATCAAAGACTATCCAAATGTAACTCTTTGAATCAATAAGCCAAGCACACTTGTCACACTCATATCCCAATGGCTGTCCCAAATGGATTAATGAATGCTTACATGCCTGCCCCACACAGGAAAAAGCACAAGGCACAGAGATGCCAAGATGGGAGGGGCTGGAGAACAGGGAGGAAGGGAAAGAGACTTTGGGAAGCCTTCTTATAAAAGCTAGACAAAAAGGTGAGGGAAAAGAGGGAGGATGAGATTAAATCCATTTCATTCATATTCAGGAAGCTTATGGATTATATAGAGAATGCTCCACCCTCAAAATCCTCCCACATCAGTCAACATTTTAACGGTGCACACCCTCCTTCACACTGGGTGGCCCAATTTCCACCGAGACCATTAAGCTGCAGTTAACTTGAGAAAAAGCAAAGCAAATCAGCTTTATCACTGAAGAACTTCATAAAGGTCGTCTCTGAGAAAACAACCAACACTCTGGAGTGACTGATACAAACTGTCAGATGCCTGGGTCTAACGGGGAAGGTCTGGATTACAGGTAACAGCAGGATGTTTCAAATGGGATACGGCCTTTGTGTTTCAACAGCATTTGGGGAAGTGCTTTTTGGTAGGATAGGCACATTTCCAAATACCGAGCTGACCAAGGGAGAAGCAAAGCTATCAGTGAAGAGGACAGCCCCCCTGAGAAGACACTCACCGGAAGTAAGTGCTTCTTAAGAGTTGAGTGACATTCAATTAAACCTCACCGAGGACTTGAGCTAGGAGTGGTAGGAGCCATAGGCCAATGATTTTGAGAAGCTTCAGTGATATGAAAGGGCCTGGGACAAAACCAGAAACAGTGACTCCTGAAATGAGGTCCCGAAGGAAAAGGAGGATTCAGGGAAGGAAGAGGCATAGCCATTGAAAGAAAACTGAGGTTTCTTTATGAAGGAGATGCCATTTGACAGAGGAGGTGAAGGATATGGAAAATGTGTGTGTTGGGCAAAGGAAACAGCTCAAGGAAAGGCATCACAGGAATGAGAGGTGGGTGTGGGAAAACAGAAGGTATGTTCAGGAAGAGTGTAGTGCAGCTGTGATGTAGCATAAGGGAGGTGTAGGTGGATTGCAGAGAAGATATGCTGAGAAAAAGTTGTGGAAGGTTCGGAGAAAGTCTTAAGGATTTCAGCAGGTAGCATGCTTGGAGCTGTGCTTTCTGAAAGTTCTTCTAGTAATAGGTTAGCCAAGAACGCCTAGAGGCTGGGTAGAATGCACCCCATTACTGTTGATGGGCCCTCCCTAACCGCACCTCTACTAAAACTGCTCAGGCTAAGGAAGACAAATATACCTGCCTGTCTTTAGTCTGTACTCTACTATTAGATTTCTTTGAAGCATGACATTATGTTAACCATTTCCACAATGGAAAATAGAGGGGAAGAGCATTTGTAATATTTTCAAAATAAAGGTAAATTAAAAAAAAAACTTAAGTTCTTCAAAGTTAAGACACAGAATTATTAAATGACCCTACAATTCTACTCCCAGGTATATACCCAAAAGGACTAAAAGCAGGTACTCAAACAAGTACATGCACACACATGTTCATAGGAGTAATTATTCACAATAGCCAAAAGGTGGAAACAAACATCAACTGATGAATGTATAAGCAAAATGTGCTGTATCCAGACAGTGGAATATTATCTATCTATCTATCTATATTATTGATTTCAGAGAGGAAGGGAGAGAAAGAGAAATATCAATGAAGAGAGAGAATCGAATGGCTGCCTCTTGCACATCCATTCCTGGGGATTGAACCTGAAACCTGGACATGAGCCCTTGACTGGAATCGAACCCAGGACCCTTCAGTCTGAAGGCTGAAGCTCTATCCACTGAGAAAAACCATTAGGGCTTATCCATATATATAAATGCTCAAGTGACCTGCTAACCATTAGCTATGACGAGCATTGACTACCAGGGGGCAGACACTCAATGCACAGGCATGGAAACATGGAACAGACTGATGAATCTCAGAGGAAAGGGGGGAGGGGAGAGGACTGGAAGAGATTAACCAAAGATCTTACATGCATACTAGAGGCTTGGTGCATGGATTTGTGCAACGAGGGGGTCTCTCAGCCTGGCCTGTGGGGATCAGGGCAAAACTGGCAGTCCAACATCCCTCAAGGGGTCTTAGATTGCAAGAGGATGCAGGCCAGGCCAAGAGATCCCACCAGTGCACAAATCCATGCACTGGGCCTCTAGTTCAGCTATAAAAAAGAATGAAGTACTGATACAACATAGATGAACCTGAAAAACATTATGCTACATGAAAAAAGCCAGACACAAGTCACATATTGTATGATGTCTTTTATTTGAAACTAGAGGCTCGATACATGAAATTCATGCACGGGAGAGGAGAGGTGTCCCTCAGCCCAGCCTGCACCCTCTCCAATCTGGGATCCCTTGAAGGATGTCTGACTGCCCATTTAGGACCATTCCCACCTAAACGGGATCGGGCCTAAACGGGCAGTCAGATATCCAGGACTGCTGGCTCCCAACTGCTGGCCTGCCTGCCTGCCTTCCTAATTGACCCTACCTCTTCTGCCTGCCAGCCTGATCACTCCCTAACCACTCCCCTGCCAGCTTGATTGATGCCTAACTGCTCCCCTGCCAGCCTGTTTGCCCCTAACTGCCCTCCCCTGCAGTCCTGGTCACCCATAACTGCCCTCCCCTGCAGGCCTGGTCCCTCCCAACTGCTCTCCCCTGCTGGCCTGATCACCCACAACTGCTTTCCCTTGCAGGCCTGGTCTTTTCCAACTCCTCTCCCCTGCTGGCCATCTTGTGTCCACATGGAGGCAAGATCTTTGACTACATGGGGGCAGCCATCTTGTGTGTTGGAATAATGGTCCATATGCATATTACCCTTTTATCAGATAGGATAGAGACCTAGTGCATGGGTGGAAGCCAGCTGGTTTGCCCTGAAGGGTGTCTCAGATCACAGTCGGGGTTCCCTTGAGGTACAGGGCAGTCTGGGCGAGGGGACTGTGGTAGTTTATAGGCAAGCCACACCTTCCAGCGACCCAAGCTGAGGACCTGCTATCTAGGATTTATTTATCTTCTACAATTCAAACTTTGTAGCCTGCAGCAGAGCCAAGCCTCCTGCTCGCTTGTGGAGGCAGCCATTTCTGTTGGGATTTATTTATCTTCTATAATTAAAACTTTGTAGCCTTTTGTGGAGACCTAGACAGGCCAGGGCTGCAGAAGCTTGGCTTCCTCCATCACCGGGGGTAACCCTAGCCTCCTGCTCTCTCTAGCTCCATGGCTGCTGCCATTTCTGTTGGGATTTCTTAATCTTCTATATTTGAAACTTTGTAGCCTTGAGTGGAGGCCTGGGCCCACCAGGGTGTGTGGAAAGCTTGGCTTCCTCCATTGCCAGGGAAACCTAAGCCTCCCTCCTGCTCACTCTGTGGCCCCAGCCATCTTGGTTGGGGTTAATATGCATACTCACTTCTGATTGGCTGGTGGGTGTGACTGGTGGGTATAGCAGAATGATGGTTAATTTACATATTATTCTTTTATTAGATAGTATATCCAACAGATAAATCTATAGAGACAAAACAAAGATTGGTGGTTGCCAGGGGTTAGGGGGAGAGAGGAAGGGTTTTACTTTAAAGAGAGGAAATGTTTTGAAACTATATAGAGGTGGTGGTTACACATTATAAATGCCACTGAACTGTTAAATTTAAAATAGTTAATTTTATAATATGTAAATCTCCCCTCAAAAAATATTTTTTTTAAGTAGCTTGAAACTTTCTCCTCCCCTGAGTTTCAGGATGCCTTTTACTGCCTCAATTCTCCTCTTTTCACTCTAACTATTCCTTCTTAGTGCCTTCAGGGGTAGAAGACCCTACATCTCTGGCCTCAGGTTCTGAATTTCCCTCCCTCCCGACTATTCTTTTCCCACTTCTTCCCGCTCACATAATTGTGCATTCCACTCTCTCTGCTGGTGTACTAAAATCTAATCTCCACTGCTAGCCCTTCAGTGGATGACTACTGGGCTGTCAATAAAATGAGGTCCAAATACTCGATTTCAAAGTCCTTCCCAACAGGATAACTCTCTGTTCTCTGATTCCAAGGCTCATTCCTTTATGGCAACCCTCTCACATAATATGTCAATCTGTTTGTGGGTCTGCCTCCATCACCAGGCTGTCAATGACCACATGTAGCCAAAACCATGTCTCACCTACGACTAGATCTCCAAACCCTGGTACCCGCACTTGGCTCTGTAAACATTTTCTAAAAGAAAGAACAGTGTCAAGGACTGAACAAGGGCAACAGTAACCAAAAAGGAAAGAAGATATCTGGTAAGCAACTGCAAATGGATACTGGACAGAAAGGGAATTGAAAATGATGTAAAAATTAAGTCTGGACAATTGAGAGAAATCTTAGTACCATCCCTCACACAAGAGAAGTGCAGAAAGAGCAGCTCTGGGATATCACTGTCTGTAGGGAAGGCTGTCTATAAGCTAGAGAGAAAGCTCCTTAAAGGCCAGATCAGTCTTGATGGTATTTATTTTGCTCCTTCAGAGCCTAATATGGTGCACAGTACAGAGCAGGAGTAAACCAACTATTTGCTTTCTAAAGATCTTGCTATTTTAGCCTTGCAAAGATGCTCTGACTAGAGCTAAAGATGGGACCCCTCATTGGGGATTCAGGGATCCCAGAACAAGAAAACAGCACACTAATAGGCAAATAGGGACCAGTAACAAAGAAGTACTACGTTTAGAGGAGCAAGGTGGTGGAGTCCAGGTTACAGAGGGACATGTGAGGAAGGGCTGGCGTTTGTGTGAAGTCTTGCCCATTGAGGGTAAATATAATACTCTCCAATGACGACGCTGACAGAAATAAAAAAACCTTAAAAGAAAGCCACACTAACCTGTATAAAGACGGTAACATTTTCCGGAGCGGCTACGGCCACCACGTCCTGCTCGCTGGTTGGCTGATGCCTGGGACACTGGGACCACTACCAAGCACTCGATAGCTGTCCTGGGATTGTAGGCTCGGAGTTTCATGAAACCACAGTCGATCACATACACAACCCCATTGATTGTAATGGAGGTTTCTGCCACATTGGTGGCCACTATCACCTAAGTTTCCCGCAGAACGAAGAGTAAAAATAAAAGTTATTTGGTTCTTTTCACTTTTAATAAACTATTTAGTTTGGTATACTGCAAAAGCATAAGTTTTAGGGCCAGGGTACCCTGGGTGTGAATTCTTCCAGAGCATGTGATTTTAGGTAAGTTAAATAACCTCCTGAGCATGATTCCTCACCAATATATTTACTGCCTTCCCAGTGCTGGGCTCTAATACTGGTACTTGGCCCATAGTAAATACTCAACAAACATTAGTTTTTGCCTTTTGTACAACTAAGATTAATCACCTGGGCCACTGGGAAAAACCCATTTATTCACTCACATTCTAGTATTTTCTGAGAGTTTGTGCTTTGCCAGGCACTGTGCAAGGTACTGGAATGTATGATGAACAAGAAAGAGAATGCAGCCGAGACCGGTTTGGCTCAGTGGATAGAGAGTAGGCCTGGGGACTGAAAGGTTCCAGGTTCAATTCCTGCCAAGGGCATGTACATTGGTTGCGGGCACATCCCCAGTAGGGGGCATGCAGGAGGTGGCTGATCAATGTCTCTCTCTCATTGATGTTTCTGGCTTTCTATCCCTTTCCTTTCTTCTCTGTGAAAAATCAATAAAATATATTTTAAAAAAGAAAGAAAAGAAAGAGAATGCAATACCTCTGCTTTCCCAGAGTCTAGTGTGAGAAAGAAAATACAACAGAGTAAGAATATAACATTACATAGTACTTAACGTGTTTATTATATACTAGTGGCCAGGTGCATGAAATTCGTGCACATTAAAGGGAAATTAATTAGAGGAAATATTTTAATAGTGCTATTTGCCCTTTCTCTATAATAGAAGTGTCAGAAATGAAAGAAAATTAGTAAAATGTATATGAAAATCTCCCTCCTGTCAGAGTCTAGGGCATGCTGTGGGACCTAGTCAAGTCCTTACCAATGACCGGCACGCGCTTTAAAAACTCAGGAGACCCAGACCCAGCTGGCCCTACCTCCGTTGGGTGTGACCCAAACCCAGCCAGCCCCATCCTCATCAAGCCCTTTTGGGCAGGGGGCACAGCCCAGCGCCTGGTGGGATTACATCTCAAGTCCCCTGTCAAGCCCCGCCAGGGTGGAGGGCGCTACATAAGGTCCCCCATCAAGGGGGATGCAGCCTCAGATTCCCCAGCCTGGTGCCAGGGCAAGGGGCATGGCCTGAGGTACCCTGTCAAGCCCTGCTGGGTGGAGTCACAGCCTGAGGTCTCCCCATCAATCCCCACCAGGCAGGGGGCGTGGACGAAGGTCCCCTGGCTGGATACTGGGGTGGGTAGCACAGCCTGAGGTCCCTCACTCCAGCCAGGCACCATGCAGTCTCAGTTCCCTGCTGTTTGGTAATGGTGTTATGGCTAATTTGCATAATCCTCTATTATTAGATAGATTATAATAATGGGCTGTGCTATTTTAGATTGGATAGCCAGGGGAAATCTCTCTAAAAGATGATTTTGAGCTGAGATGTGAGTAACAAGAAGCAGCCAACCCTGGAGATCCAGGCAGAATAAACAATTGAAAGAAAGGAGAAACAGCGAGTGTGGCCAGAGTAAGTACAGATAAAGTTGAAGGGAGACAAGGACAAAATCATGCACAGTCTCTGGGACACTGTAAGCTGTTTGCATTTTATTCCAAGTGCTCTGGAGCTGCCCCTGAAGGATTTGAAGCAGCAGGGGTCATGTATAGATAGCAATTAGAACTTTCTAAAGGCACTTTTATATCTATCATTTCATAAAATCTCCCTATCATTTTTATAGAGTAGACATATGCTATAAAACCATCTGTCTAAAAGTCATTATTGTTTATGTTTTACAGCTGAGAAAACCTGGCCTTGAGGTTGAGTAATTCATCCCAGAGCACAGTGACTCAGGAACGGAACCACAGCCTCCTGACTGGTTGGCCACAGTTCACATTTCACTGGGAAAATTCCATCTGCTCCCTCCCAGTGGCCGGAAGCTCACTCCCAGGGGCCAGAAGGCTGAGCACATTCTTCCAAGTGGTCCAAATTAGGAGCGGATTGTCAGACTATCTCCCACCTACTGTATTCTTTGTCACCTGCTGATAAGTAGCTACTACAAGCCACTTCAGGCCAGTCCTGGGTCTTCTTCATCCAACTGAAGGGAAACGGGATAAGGCCCAGGAGGACAATGAGCAGGAAGCAGACTGGCTGCCCGCTAACTCCTTCAAACCAAGCTTCCCACCACACCCTTCCCCACCCCAATTTCAATGCTAAATACTTTTAAGCCACACCTTCCATTAATTAACTTAAACCTGGCACTACAGGCAAAATGGTGCTTCAAACCAATGGCTTAGGAACCACTAGTAGTAATAGATTTATTGTTCCCACTGATCACAATCCACCAACAGTCTTGCAAGCCAAGGAAGTATTGTGTCATGGGGAAATATTAGGCAGGCAGGAAAGAGATAAGAAGCACCTGCTCTGATTAATTAGAGTGACCTTTCTGTGGGGCAGGTTCGGAAATCTTTGCACACATTACTTATTGTGTGCTTTTCAAAATACTGCACAGAAACATGGAGCTCTTAAAGAAACCTGCCTGTATAACAAGTTTCACTTCAATGTATAGAAAAAAAAATTTTTTTCCAATGTGCAGCAAAGGGCCCCAAAATGATTCCAGATGTCTACAAACACCCTTGGTCACCGGGTTAGTCTCACCTTTCGGACATTGCGGGACACCCTTTCAAACACTTTCATTTGCTCAAAGGAAGGCAGTCCTGCATACATGGGGAGGATCCGGAGGTGTCTCTTCATCCCAATCCGACCTAATGCTCGAGCCTGCTCGATCAGCATAGACACAACGGTTTCTACCTCTTCCTAAAACATCAAATCAGGAAAGAAAAAAACCAAGATCAATTTGAAGTTGAAGCATGTCACTTTTCATATGAAATATATGAAAGTTGGGATCAGGATTTTAACTATGGTCAGATTCATGATTCCAGTGTAATCGCATTCTACTCTGGGGTGGTATTTAATTAAATGCTACCCAACAATGGTGCCCGTGGAGTAAAAATTTTCAACTGTCATAATAATAAACGACGACGACTAACTCAACTTTGAGGTACTGTGACAAACAAAGCAATGCATACATATGAACAAGCTGTGGCAGATAAAATCGCTATATATATTTCAAGAAAAGAGTATTGAACTGTGGAAAATGCTCAACAATGGAAAAGATTCTAGATGGAGGATAGCTCTGAACAGTGTTACAATCCTGAGTGAGTACTTGGGCTTATTCAGTTGTCTTTCCAGTGATGTGCCCATTTAGCAACCCTGGTATAAGCTGTAAAAGTATCACTGGAAAAGAAGCCTGCAGCAGCAACCTGCACACACAAATGCACCTGATGCAATATTCACTTTTAGTAAACAGCTTATGAAATGAATGTGTAATACACTTTGGAATCAACTAATAAATTTCAAATACATTTGACCCTCTGCAGAAAGAACAGGCAGGAGCCAATGACTCTCTGACTATGTAGTCAGTAGATGAATGACATCAAACCAAACAATTATTTTTTTGCAATTAAGTAACCACAAAATACAATAGAACATAAAATAAACAGCTAAGCAAAGTAACAGCCTTCTGTATTAATTCTGGTGCTGTCTTAACTTGTCTGTTCATTACAGAGAAAAGGTACATTGGAATTACCTGGCCAGTAAGAAATGCTAATATGTCTCCATCTCCCTCTGTCTGGTGAATTCTGACCACGGTTTCTACAGTTGATTTGATGTAATCTGGAACAGGACTGAAAAGATATGAGTGAAACTCATCACTACAATACACCTTAGTTTTAGATCCAATATCCTGATAAATCTGGCAGGAGAATCATGCAAATTAGTTTGGGCTTGCCCAGCAGTAATCAGTATATAAATAAATAAAATAAGTATGCACTTTTTTCTTTTTTTAAATGCAACTTTTAAGAATAATTCATAATTACATGTCAACTATGATACTTTTTGCTTTATTTGCAAAGAAACAAAAACAATAAGCCTATGCAAATTGATGGGCTATCTTTAGCATGCAAAGATGTCTGGCCAATGAAAACAGAGGGCTATTCCCAGTGCTAAGTCACACTCTTTCCATTTTCCCTCCTGACTACTGGCAGCATATCTGAGGGATGGACAGAGCTGATGGGTGCAGGCGTTGTCCAACCAAAACAATTCAGAAGTCAAGCCCCCAACCCTCTGTATTTATCAGCCTGTCCAGTGACACAGTATAGGAATTAGGATGACCCCTTTACTGTCCAAGAGGGCTCCTCCTAAAATTGTCAACCAGGCCTTTTGCTAGGATGTAGGGAGCTGAGAACCAAATGATTTAAAGATATAAACCTCAGTTCTAAAAACTATCAACCTGTCCTTCCCCTAACCTTGTTACCACTTTGCTCTTTCTTACTGAGCTACTAACTAGAGTCATAAAAACTAGCACATTACTGTCAAGAGTTTAAACCAAATTTGGTAGTGATATTGAGCAGGGTTCCAGAACATCCTATTAATGACAGGAGATACAAAATAATGACAGGAGACAGAGTATACCCCTCCTCACCACCCTTGGAAGACATGCAGCTGCTTCTCATTCCACAATACAGGCATAGCTTTCTAGGCACCATCATTAAAAAAGCAAGTATCATCAAACCTTTGTAGATAAAAGATATCCACAGGAAATGTCCGCCCTTCCACTGTAAGGATCACACTAGTATCCCTGGTTGGGTCGCTGGTTTCATTTTGATTAAAGAAATCCCGAAATTTCTAAAATAAAATAAAATAAAATAAATCAATTCTTCATTCCTTTAAAAAAATAATTCATAATAATCCATGGAAAAAGAATACAAAAAAAGAATACAGAGCAGGGAGATGGCAGTAGAAATTGGATATATATATACAGACTATGAGTTGCAAAAGATATTAAAAACCGTATTTTTATTATTGCAAATTTGAGGGATCACATTTCAATGACAGACTCTTTACTTAGGTTTGATAAAAATAATAAAGATTAGATTTCAAAACTATATTTGCTGACATTTGTACCATTCCCTGTTGAGAGAAGTGGCTCTCAGCAGTTCCTCCCAAATAGATGGCCACATCCTCGTCTATATTACTTGATCACAAGACAGGTAGTCTATAGGAAGCCTGGAAAGAGAGCTCTGGCCAATAATGGGGCAAGGAGACGCTACCAAAGATGCCCTCTTAGGGAATGTGCCCCAAGACACACACAGAAGCTGAGCCTGAGGAGAGCTGGCCAGAGAGCACTGGATGGGAAGCTGCTGTGCCAGCGGCCCAGGGGGCACTGACACCGCATTAAGTGGAGTGTGTCAATATGATGCCAATGACCTTCCTGTTCCCTAACTACATTCCAGTTCCCCTGAGGCCTGTTTGGGAATGAGTTTTTACCCTCCTGGGCGGCCTAACTACATGATTACAGGTCCTGTCTTTACTTCCCCAGGTGTCTTTACTAAGCATGCCCACGCCTGCTCCTGGCATCTGGGAGCCCAGGAACACACTGAGGAACCGTGTCAAATACAAAATGAATGGGCTTGGGGCAGTGCTTCCAAACTGTATTTAACCTCAAAAACCTGGGATACTAGACATCAACCTCAAAGTTGTGTTTGAGAAGAGTAAGCACAGATATAAAAGTGCCTCATGCCAACAAAAGAACTACATTGTGTTATGAAGAACCATAAGGCACTACTCTTCACTTTACTTTTGGTAAAATTCCCTCTGAGTAATTTCAGCCTTGCTGTGTCCTATGATGTACAGAACAGTGACATGCTAGAAGGGATGCACAAGCAATGAGAAGAGACACCCCTGATGCCCCAAAAGAGTGAATAATCCAAGAGCGCAGGTGTGCAAAGAACCAATCACAACATGAACCGAGGCAGAATGACCAGAAAAGAGCTGAAGAGAATGCGAGGTCAATGACTGGCTCTGAGGGAAGGCAGCATGGAGGGGCAGTCTCCCTTGGCTAAGCCTTACGGTTGACCGGGAAGAAGAGACACCCCTTCCTAGGATGGGAGCGGAGTGGAGACTAAAATGTAAAGGGCCCCTGACAAAGCACCGAGTCCAAGGTTCAGGGTAGGCCAGCCTCAGCTCTAAGTAGCCATCTTGTCTATAAAATGAACAAACTGCTACCCACCCTGCAAGACTGTTGTGCAGTTCAAATGAAGTGCACAGGAAGTGGCTGTGTTAATCACTCTAAAGGGGCCCAAATGTCTCACTACACAGGCACTGTCTTAGACAAGGGCAGTGAGAGGGCATATTATCAGGCCTGTGCTCTGGATGCCTGGCTCTGGTGGCCATTTTGGAGAAGGGCAGGTGAGATAAGAGAATGAAGGCCAGCAGACTAATTAAGGGAGGTACTGTAATAGTTCACAGGAGAGGGAATGAAAGCGTGGATTCGGGCAGGGACATTTGAAAGCAAAGCATTCCAAGGGTAAAGACTGACAGGACCTGGCAGTCAGGAGTGTGAGCACATGCCCAGGCAAGCTGGGGAGGGTGGAATTCTTACTGAATCACATCCCCAAACAATGAATCCCGAGCCTGAACGGTTACAGCGATGAGAAAGGGACTGTCAAGAGAAGCTGAGTGCCAGGTTGGTAGGAGTCCCGGGTCTATGAGTTTCGGTGGTCTGGCAGCTCAGGCTAAAGCGCATAAGTACAGTCAACTTTACCTCCAGCTCAAAGAAGGTGGGCCTGGCGAAGGAGGAGCGGCCAGTAAAGCAGCCTCAGGGGAAGCCATAAGGAAGGGGACAAGAAAGAGGGGAGACGGTGCAGCTCCAGGAGCTGCCGGCGGAGGAGGAAGACTTTAGGAAGGGCTTGACAGAGGCTTTTTAAAGCAAAAAGGCAAGCAGAACAGGGAGGAAGTTGATGCCTTAACAATGTTGTTGGAGAGGGCAGCTATCCCTTAGCTGCTCAGGAATATGTGTGCTGAAGAGTAAAGATGGGGAGTTATTTTTTCGCGAAATAAAATTTAGCATTAACTTAGAAGGCACAAGATCTTTTCTTTTTTTTTTCAAATGAGAAGATGACTTATTTAATGGATTTCATTCCAGTAGTCTATACTTCCAAAACAAGAGGTATTCTTATTCACTGATTCAAAGAATTTAAAAGTGGAGTTATAATTTACAGTAATATAAAAAAGTATTATAAGCACAAAGTAATAACTTAAAGTAACATAAACACTCATACATCAAGTAAGCATTAAGCACGTAGTGCTGTGAAGTGAAAATTGTATGCTTTTGGAATAAATTCTGGATTTGGAATATTCTAGAACAATCACATTAAGTTTCACTTTCTGGCTACACTTTTGTTGTTGTATTTTAAAACATATGCACTTGCTTTGTGTAGTGGGTACGAAATGGAACCACTATACTCGGGTATTTATTTAAACTTAATTTGCTCTAAAGTTCCCTTTATGGAGCTATTGGAAAAATCAATCTCAGTTATTAATAGGGATACAAACACACACTCGAGGATTATTTAGAGATTCTAGTAATCTTACTAATGTAAATCCCTGAGATGTTCATTTCACCCTGGGTTCTAGAAATATGTTTGATTTCTGCATGAAAGTAGGTCTGTTTCTGTACAAAATGAGACATTAGGTTCTATATTAATGCAAAGAGCTGTGGCATGTAGGTCACAACATATATATTCCTGCTATTTCATTGTGAAAAATCTGCCTTATCACGTCCAGGAACTTCTTACACATCATTTTCTTAGTCTTGGCATAGACACATAAACTTGTACTCAAAAGATGGACATTCAGTTTCTTAACCTCTTAAGCCTCTGTGCCCATCATCTCTTCTTGGGTTGCTCAGCTATGTTTTAAAAGGAATACTTCTTATGTTTGCTGAGAAGATAAAGGTAGCCTCAGGTCTCTTAGATTCAAATCCTGCTTTTGTTGGTGGAGCTGACATAGAGTGGAGTGGGTATTTTGCTTATTTTTTTCTGTCCATTTAGATTCCCTGGAAGGCACAAGATCTTAATTTTTAAGATCTTTGCCTTTATCTCTATTTGGAAATATAAAATACACACAGCAAATTACAGGCTAGAAAGCAAATAAACATAGTATCAACAGTGTGCACATTTTGAGGCAGAAGGACAGAACAGGAGTGAAACAGGCCCAACACACCTGGAAAAGGAGAGAGCTTGAGTCACGTTTGAAAGAGGGGGGTCGCACTGACATGGACATACAGTAAAAAACATAAAATGGCATAAAGGAAGAGGACAGCCTATGAAATGGAATGGCAATGATGGGGACATCTATGGGGTTGCCTTCCCAGTTTGCCAAGCTTCCTTCCCTGGCACAGAAGCGGGCTTCCAGCAGCCATGTCCACCTCAGGTCTAACAGGCCTTGGCCCACGAGGATTAGTCCCAAGTGAGTATCTGACCCCAGCTGACCCCAAGTTCTCTTCCCAAGTAGCTGGACTAATCAGCAATCCCATGTTCTCCCACTTGGCTAAAAGCAAATAAAAGAAAAATAGCATGTGATATACTACTGGTCAATAAATACTTTGTAATTATACCTGGTCATGTTTTCTGTAATTGTTTGCTTAACTAGGCTTATATTAACAAGCAACCAAACAATGTGACCAGCCCAGTCATGCTTGCCTCTGCCTCCCAGCTGCAATCACCTACCCCTCCAGGCAATAGGCTTTGGAATTAGTCTGTCACCCACAGATCCAGCAGCTGGGGGAACAAGGATGAGTTCTGGCATCTCCTGGACCTCTTGGTCAAATGTTACCTAAGCCACACCCTTTCCCACTCCCACGTCCACCCTTATTCTTTCTCCCTGGCTCACTCTTCAGCTCACTCCATTCCTCTTCCTCACTCACTCTCACATGGGAACTCATAAACCACGCCCCACATGCACCTACACTCACAGAACTGATTTTCTCCCTGAGTTCCTCTCCTCATACACACAGACTTCACCTCCACCCCGCAGCACGCGGCAAGAAAGGGATAAAGGGGTAAATGGCCCTAGCCCATTGGTCGGCAAATTGCGGCTTGCGAGCCACATGCAGCTCTTTGGCTCTGAGTGTGGCTCTTCCACAAAATACCACATGTGGGCGCGCACGTACAGTGCGACTGAAACCTCGTGGCCCATGCGCAGAAGTCCATTTTCAGCTCTCAAAAGAAATTTCAAACATTGTACTGTTGATATTTGGCTTTGTTGACTAATGAGTTTGCCGACCACTGTCCTAGCCCATCAAAGGCCCGGCTAAACAATGCTGAGGTCCTGGCATGCCTGCATCATAGTATTCTCAGAGCATCACAAATTTCCTACATTCATTCTACTCTCCCACTTAAAGAAACCATTTCCAAAAAGTCCATCTATATCAACTACTGTAGGCAGAACTAAAAGAAGCTATTTTTTTTAAATTTCTATGTCACATAAAAAGATTATGAAAGGCAATTATGAGCAAAAGTATTACTTAACAGTCTTTCTAAGAAAAGACTCAGACATTATAGTTTTCAAACATAATGAAAACGGTTGGGAATACTTTTTACAAAGGAGGATAATGAAGATAAGATGTAAAATAGAGATGTTTTGTGCAACTTAGTCTTGGAGGAGAGGTCAGGTATAGTCCTCAAAATAGCATTCTAGCAGGTATTGTGGGTAAAGGATATGAGAATTAATTAAAGAGGGCAATGAAGGAGCTTTGCCCAGAAGTTATCATGGGCAGACAAGACACCAGACTCCCATGGCCTAGTGAGAAGATCTGCAAGCAGTCTGGATGCACATGCAGACACCTCTCTTAGCCATGCTGGGTTTTCCTCTCTCCAAGTTGTTTGGATCCTAAAGCCACAGCGAGGCCAGGCCCTTTTCAACTGGACTATACAACTAGCCTCTTAACTGCTATTTCCACATCTCTCTTGTCTCTTCTACGCAGCACCAAAGTGCTCTTCCTAGAATCAAGTCAATATGATCAAGTCACATACCCACACCTTCCCAAGGCTCCCGACCAGGCACTGGAGTTCTTCCTCCTCTGGTTGGCTTGTAAGGCCTTCCATCATCTGACCCCTACCAACTTTTCCATTTTAATCTCCTACTGCCTCCTATTCAGTCAAAATGCATTCAACCCACAGCACCTACATTATGCCAGACACTGTTGAAGACACTCAAAGTCCCAGTCTTCAGGGAGTGTACGTTTTATGATGGGAGACACAAAATAAAAGAACACTCAATATACACCTAATGTTAGTGCTAAACAGAAAAAAAATTAACAGAATAAGAAGCTGGATAGCAACAGGGCACTACTTTAGGCAGACTGGTCAAAAAAGGCCTCTCTGAGAGTATATTAATACCTGGTCAAGAATGGAATGAAATGAGGGTGGAGCCATGAGAACGTCTGAGGGAAGAATGGTATAGAAAGAGGGTTTTTTGGAGGAACAGCAAGTGGGATTGGAGTATAGGGAACACTGGAGAATGTGGAAGTCAGAGGCAGATCACCCTGTATCAGCTGTACATGTAAGACTCCCACCTTACACTTGACTCCCAGCCGCATGCACATATGGTTTCACACCCTGTGCCCTGTGCATGCTCAGGATGTCCTTCCCCACCCCTATCCATCTGACAAACTTCTGTGCATCTGTCAAACCCAACTGGATGCCCCGCCTCTGTGAAAGCTTCTGGACACCTTCAAGCGAGCTGGAGTTAGGAACTCTCTCCTTGGCTGTCTCAGCACCTTGAACATACTGAACTGTAAACAACTACTTATTTTATACATATGACAAGTGGTCAAAATAATTTGCTGAGTTGAGTTGCTGTTTGAACTTAAATATTAGTTCTGAGAGAATAATACAGTGGTACCTCGAGATTCGAGTGCCCTAACATACGAGATTTTTGAGATACGAGCTGTCTATTTTTGCTTTGAAATACGAGCAACATTTGAGATAGGAGTAATCACGCGGATAGGCCGGCTGCACACGTCCCACCAGTTTACCCTGACTTGAGCGTCTCATAGTTTCCCACGCCTCAAGGTTACGGAACAAATTAAACTCGTATCTCAAGGTACCACTGTAATATAAACTTAGCCATAAAAATTGTAACACGGATATTATATGTACAGTAAAAACAAAAATTCTAAATATATGCTAGCCATAGTAAATGCAAGAAATATGACCTCATACTAAGAAAAGTAATAAAAAGAAGATGCCTGTACGAGGAGAAACAGTATGCAGAGAAACAAGACAAGTAGGTATTATGAACTCAATTAATTACAGGCTGATTCCCACCTACAGGCTACAAAGGAGTATCCTCTAATCCCCTGGAATCTAGGTCATCAGATGGCCCCATAAGGGAGATAGGCCAGTCTGCCAAAGATAAGCTCTTGTCAGAGATAACTTCCCACAGTCACGGCCAATGATTCCAGTGTTGATAGGGAACAAGGAGAGAGGGGGAAATGTTCTTACCTCTGCATCCAGAGTGGCTGAAGCCACAATCAATCGAAGATCTCCTCGCTTTTTCTGAATCTAAAAACAAAATAACTGTAAAATTTATGTATGAAATTTAATACCTGAAATTCATAATAATTTAGTATGTGTATTTTTGGGGGTAAGGGGGAGCTTACAGACGAAACAAGACTGACCACAAGTTGATAATTATTAAAATCATAGGTTAAAAAATAGGGTTATTATTCTATTCTTTCCAATTTTACAAAATTTTCCAAAAAAGCTAAAACAATTTAATAAAAAGTAAAAAGAAGCTTTAAGACTTGAATTTGAATTTACTGAAAGTAAAACCATTTCTCCTGGCACCTGGGTTTCTGGATAGTCAGAATCTGTGTATACAGGTTGGGACAAAACCCCACCCTTTATATAGCTGAAGTATAAAAAAGTACTTTAAAAGCAAACAAACAATAACACCAAGATAGAAATATGGGCAAAAGATATTAACAGTTATCAGAAGAAAAAGACAATCAACAGGCATAGGAGAAATTATCATATAAACTATAGCAAATACATATAATAACAATGAGATTCTTTTTTTTTTCCTATTACACTGGCAAGGATGTATTTTTAATGCTAATATTTAGTGTGAGCAAAGATTCAGTGCAATAAGCCCTCTTATTATATTGTTCCTAAGAAGGTAATATAGGATACACCCACATAAATATCAAAGTCTAAATCTTTGACCAAGGAATAAAATAATAATCAAAGTAACAATAGCAGTTAACAAACACTGAGTTCTGTACTATTCCAGGGTCCTAGATTACACTGTGTGGCGTACACATTGTACAAAGATGCCTGCCTATGGGGAATGGGGCATCTGAAATCCAATGCACCCTCCCCTCAGCTGGCTGTGGACATCCTCCCAGTGGGGGCATCTTTTCCTAATTTGCACAAAGGTGTCTTACAGTCTATTTGTGACCTAGGCCAGATGCCATCCTAAGAATTTTACACTGTCTACTTAAGCCTCATAAAAATTATGATGAAGAGCAGCTCTGAGTTAGAGAACTCTCCTCAGTATGGAGAGGTTCTATCCCATGCTGTACCCACTCGGCACATGTGGCTATGGAGCCCTTAAAATATAGCCGGTATGACTGAGGTACTGAATTTTTTATTTTATTCTATTTTAGCCAATTTAAATCTAAGGTGGTTAGTGGCTACCATATATGAAAGTGTATTGTGCATATAAAGACACTTCTATTATCCCCAATATAGATATGAGTAAACTCAGCAGTCAGAATTTGAACCCAGGCAGTCTGACCCAAGCTAATGCTCAGCTCTACCACCACTTTCTAGACTCCTGTGATGAAAATCTATCCAAAGAAAACAATCAGAAAATTGTAAATAAAAAAATCAGGAACGGGGGAAGAGGATGGAAGAAATATAGAAACAATAATGACCATGAGTTATAATTACTGAAGCCAGATGATGGCTACATGGGGGTCACTGAACCCTCTCTTCACTCCAGGGTATGTTTAAAACTTTCTATAGTAATAAATTTTTAAAAAGATAAAAAGCAGGAATGCAACAGATTTAACTATAAGGGTGCTCACTGTGACATTATTCAAAACTAGGAGCCTGGTGCATGAAATTTGTGCACAGGGGTGGGGGTTCCCTCAGCCCAGGCTGCACCCTCTCCAATCCAGGACCCCTCAGGGGATGTCCAACTGCCGGACATCCCTCTCACAAGACCGCCGGATCGCCCCTAACCCCTCTATGTGCCTGTTTGATCACCCCTAACTGCCTCCCTGTCAACCTAGTCACCCCCTAACTGTCCCCCTGCCAGTCTGG
>PVJN01036848.1:0-20000 GCA_004026805.1 Lasiurus borealis | reverse complement strand
CAGGACGCTGCTTCTCTGATGGAGAGACAGCGCGTGACAGCACCCACAAGCCAAGTCTTTATTTTACAGCCAGATCCCACGAGGTAAAGTAAGGGCATGGTCAAGATGTTAACTATGTTCTAATCTACTCAATTACATGCACCTGACCTCTATCAAGCCCTCGTCACTCAGCCACGTGGGACCACAGGTCACGCTGACAACAATAGCCATTGGCTATCATTGTCCTGGGAGGGCTTTGCCCTCCAAGCTGGGACTTGCACGTGGCTTTGCCATGAGAGGACTGTGCCCTCTCCTTAGACCGAGACTCGAACCTGGCCCAACACTGGAGCCGCTCTCTGCAGCCCCTCAGTGTCATCATTAGGAAATGCAGAGAATCACACCAGACGGAGCACTCAGCCAGTATGTCACAGACACGGACTCATTCCATCCCCCCAGCCCATAGAAAGGGCACCGTTATTATCGCACAGAAGAGGAAACTGAGGAACGGAGAGGCTGGCACGTGTGCCCATAGCCACACCCTTGGTTGGTGGCAGAGCTGAGCTTGGAGCCAGGCATTCCAGCGGAACCCTCTGGCTTTTAGCTCTTATACTGTAGAGCCCATTCATGACTGCTGCCCCTTGGTGTCATAATTTCTATGAAATTCCTACTTAAAGATGGACAGAGCAGGATTAAAAAAAAAGTGTTTATCACCCACCCTGGAAACCCTCTCTTTCCATGGCTAGTCCTTCAAAATCTGGGACTTTGAAGCGAATCCCAGACATACTATCATCGCATCGATAAATATTTCAGTATGTCTCTACAAGATGGTCTTGTTTTTCAGGGTTTATTCTCCCCTCTGCACTGGGTGTTCTCTGTGCATCTGAAGCCTTGAGCATGGGCCTGACCCAGAGAGAGCTCTTGCCAAGGGTTTGCCGAGTGAGTGAGTGAGTGAGTGAGTGAATGACCAAGTGGACAGTTTGTCTGGACCTCACGTTTGCCTCGGGTCCCTCTGTGGGAGTCATTCTTGGTTTCCCCCAAGCCAGTCAGGAGCCCTCCTTTCCCGGTGCCTGGGAGAGCCAAGACCTCCCTGGAAACGCAGGCCTGGAATCCCTCAGTGGAAGTAGGTGACAATTTATGACATGGATAAGCGCACATAAGCCTCAAAGAAAAATACCGTGTGTTTGTGCAGGGCCTCCCGTCCAGCCGCTCGGAGGCCCTGCAGACGAGGCTTGGGAAGCTGCTGCCCAACCCGGGCCAAATTGGACCGAAGCGAGGAGAGCCAGCCCACCCACTTTCCCCAGCCTGCCTGTGGTGGGGCCGTGGGTGTGCCCGTGTCTGTCTGGAGGGGCGGCCACCTGCGTGGCCCGAGAGGTCCAGCCAGACCGTGTCTCTACCCTCAGCCGCTGGAGAGAAGCCCTATCTCACACCCCGCCCCGCCCCAGGTTCCCTCAGGGCACCGCTGTGCCTGCGGCTGGCAGTGGAGGGCACGACGGAAGGAGAATGTGACCCTCCCGCCTCACACGTCTGCCCTGTCTCTGTCCTTTGAAATTCTTCCGATCGTTCATGCAAATGTCAGAGAGCTCAGCTGCTGGCAGGGCCTGCTGGCGGGGCTGCTGTCTCCAGAATGAGTCTCTTCTGCTCTCAGACAACCTACTCTGTGTTCCCATGCCACCCGGTTCTCTGACTCGGACTGGCTCCCGCTGCTCAGTTCGGGCTGCGAGTTCCAAATGCCCCACAGAGAGGGATCTTTGGGACCCGGAAGCAACGCATCGGAATTCCCGGGAAACTGCAAAAATCCCAGAAATCATAAATTATTCTAAAATTTCCACAGCACTTAATGTGATTTAAAGGAGAACAAGAGACTGTAACCATAAATTATTTTTCTGGGATAGGAGTATATGAAAAATTTACTTTTTTAGTTTAAAAAGCTTACTGATAAGTGTACACTTTATTATTGTTGTAAATCAAGATGCTTTGAGAATATTATGTAATTCGATAATTGATAGTATTTTACATGAATTTGTACCTGATTCAGATGTTTGATAATAAAAATACTAATAGAAAGACACGTTAACACAAAATAAATGTCAAATAAAAATCATCTAAAATTTTGAAGTATCACAAGTTTGTACTAATCAAAACTTAATCTTAACAATGAAAATTTAAAACGCACAACCCATCTGAAGGTCTTACTGTTCAAATCCACATGTAGAAAAATTTCTCTTCTTTGGCATTCACATTGGTTGGGTTGCTGAGAGGAAATCTAAGCCCTGCTGACGTGGCTCAGTAATTGAGCATCTACCTATGAACCAGGAGGTCAGGTTCGATTCCCGATCAGGGCACATTCCTGGGTTGTGGGCTCGATCCCCAGTGTGGGGTGTGCAGGAGGCAGCTGATCAATGATTCTCTCTCATAATTGATGTTTCTGTCTCTTTCTTCCTCTCCCTTCCTCTCTGAAATCAATAATAATAATAATAATAATAATAATAAAAGAACCAAGAACATCTGCAACTTGGGCATTAGGTTCATGTCACTTCACGTGAGTTCAACCCCTTTTTTTAAAAATCCACACTCAAGGCTATGTTTTTATTAATTTTAGAGAGAGAGGGAGAGAGAGAGAAACATCAATGAGAGAGTAACATTGATCAGAGGCCTTCTATACCCACTCCAACCTGGGATGGAACTTATAACCTAGATATGTAACCTGATCAGGAATTGAATCTGCATCCTCTTTGGTGTATGGGAGGACACTCCAACCAGCTGAGCTACCTGGCCAGGGCCAATTCCCTTTTTAATGGACGTAAACGTCTGATAGCCTGATAATGGTTTTGCCATTGAAACTGGCTTTTGCAAGCTTCGGTAAGAGCCGTTTCTGATTTCTACAGTGATAGTCACCACTTCCTCTGTTTGCATTTCTGCTGTTGAAATATTTACAAAGATCAGTACCCTAAGTGACTAGTCAGACACCAGAAATAACGCCAAGCGCAGATCTTGTAGAAACCTTAATTGCACTGCACAGAATCATGTGTCAAAATCGCCAGTTTAAGGACTTATTTTGCTTCATTATATTATATTATATTATATTATATTATATTATATTATATTATATTTTATTTTATTTTGCTTCTTTAAGATGTTAGTTCTTAGAACACCATTCATAGAATTTGAACAGAGTATATACTATGTATGTAAACTTATTTATATTTATTTTATTTGCAAAAATGACTCATCCCAAGAGACAGCATGGAACCTACAGCTCCAGGCAAGACTGGCTCCGTGGGCACCACTTCTCTCCAGCATGCTCCTGCCCTGGTCCCTGGAAATGTTGACGTTACCCCAGCACCCTCCTCCTGGTCTGCACCAGCATGTCACCCCTGGATTGTAGGAACAGTCTCCTAACTGGCTGCCCCCTACCTTCCCCCGTGCCCTTCCCGGAGTAGCCTGAGTCCTAGTGTCAGACACCAAAACCTTCATATCCAAGGGGTAAGCACCAGGACTAAATGGGTCCCAGAAACCCTTCAAAACCTCAGAACTTTTTAGCCTTTTCTCTCCTCCCTCCCTCTCTTCCTCCTTATTTTTTTTAAAAATATTGAATATATTTTAGAGATATTTTCAGTTTATGTAAAATTAAGCAGATAGTACAGGGAGTTCCCACACACTCCCATCTCCCTCACAATTTCTCCTACAATTCACATCTTACATTAATGGGGTACATCTGTGACAAGCAGTGAACTATTTTGGATACGTGGTTGCTAACTGACATTGGCAGGCTTTAGGCTTGGATTTGGATTTGGACAAGTCCCTGATGTCATGTGTCCACACGTAGTGTCACTCAGGATAGTGCCACTGCCCTGAAGATCCCCTGTGGGAGAGCTTTCATTAAAAATGCAAATGTCCTAGTGCGGTGCCTTTGGGGCTGCTCGTGCCTCAAGGAAGTACTGCAGTTGCCTCCTTGGCTTTAGGCCCTCCAGGGACCCGCTCACGCCACGCCCTAGATCCTGCCCCCAGGACAAGCTTCGTCAGCAGAAAAGGGCCCTGCAATTAGGCCGGCAGTGTTCTTACACAGCTCAAATGCCACCAGGAGCGGCCCCAGGGACGCCCCGAGTCAAAGGGCCACTGTGTGGTTATTGACTTTGGGATGGTCATTAACTGCCCTGCTGGGTCCTGACATCACAGCTCAGAGCCTGGGCAGCTCCGTCAGGGATCTGCAGCCCACGATGGAGGCGCAGAAAACAAGCAGTGACAGTGGGGCCATTGAGCCCCGGCAGCACAGACACGATGAGTGATGGTATCGGCTCTTCGTGGCTGCTGGGTGAGGTGGTTAGAGCTGGGTTATCCTAGCTCCCAGCATTCCTTTCCCAGAACGGGCCGCTGGCATCTACCAAGAGGTGTGCTTTGCCGTGCAAATGGAGAAGAGCTAAAGAGGTAAGGTCATCCGGGGCTCCAGGGCACTGCCTCTGTTACCCCTCCCTCACCCTTCCCCCCTAACAAGCCACCCCCAAAGGGAGTGGTTTTGCACCGGATTTTGTGTCCCTGATGAGTCTGTGGGTTGCCCTGGCAGAGGTTCTGCTCTCCATGCCTCAGAGCCGCTAGTGCCTCCACATGTAGGCTGGTCCGCCCTCCCCGGGGGTCTCTCCCCAGCAGGGACACCTCTGCTTCCTTCAGCAGGGCCCCTGGGCCCACAGCTAGCAAGTGCTCATCCAGCCACTGCTTCCTCACATCAGCTCACGTCCCATCTGCCAAAGCAAGTCCGTGCCCAAGCCCAGATCATCACGGAGGGGGCAATCCAGGCCACCAGGGCTGGGGCAGGACCACCCATGTAACCAGAGGCCGCAGCTTCAGGCACCCCAGCGGGCACTCAGTGGTGGTGACACCCTGCACGTAGGTATCCTGCAGCCCCGACCGGCGCTGAGTCTGGCCTCCCAGGCCTGCCCGCGGCTCTCTGCGGCGTCTCTCTCTCTGCGTCGTCTCTCACTCACTGGAAGCCCCCTCAGCACTCCCCAGAGGCTCCGGGAGGAAAGGGTGGAGCTTGGTATTCCTCTGCAGAAGAGGTGCCAGCCCTGGGTTTGCCGAGTGATGCTGGTGACAGTCCTTATCCCATCAGCCACACATTCACAGGGTCACACCAGGAGGGGCAGGGCCCGTCTCCCGCATACTGGTTACCATCCCTCAGCCTGTCCCTCACAGCTCCCCAGGAGCGACTAAGCTCCGGGACTTTCAATCGTTATTTCTTTTAAGTCTCCCCCACCCCCAGCCCTGCTCTCTCCTGCTGGAGGAGAGGCCTGAGCCCGTGCCAACCGAAGCCAGCCCCGGTAGAGAGTGAGCTGGCAGCCCCAGCTCAGGGGCCCTTCCAACATGATGCCATGGGCAGGGTCTCGGTCTGCATTTGCAGCATTTGTGGGGGCCTTCTCTCCAAAGGCCCAGGAATCCCTGGAGCCCTGGGAGCAGGGGGGCTGCCTCTCTGCCCTTGAGCCCTCAGTGCAGAGAGTGCTCCACAGCAGCCACGGAGGCAGCCCGTTCTCCTTCCTCATTTTCAATCTCCTCCACTTTCTCCTGCATTTCAAAGTGGCCTCCCATCCAAGTACTAACCAGGCCCGACCCTGCTTAGCTTCCGAGATCAGACGAGATCGGGCGCGTTTAGGGTGGTATGGCCGTAGACACCGATGTAGTTTCTCTGAAAGAGCGAATTTTCTTCTTCTTCTTTTTTTTTAAAATATTTTATTGACTTTTTACAGAGAGGAAGGGGGAGGGATAGAGAGTTAGAAACATTGATGAGAGAGAGACATGGATCAGCTGCCTCCTGCACGCCCCCCACTGGGGATGTGCCTGCAACCAAGGTACATGCCCTTTAATGGAATCGAACCTGGGACCTTTCAGTCCACAGGCCGATGCTCTGTCCACTGATCCACACCGGTTTCAGCGCGAAAGAGCGAATTTTCTGGTTCCCGGTCTGCCGCAGGCATGCCAACACAGCTCTCGGCCCTCCCCAGGAATTGTGATGGAGGAGTTGGGGAGCTCATTGCCATTGCCTTCTGGGGGAGGCTTGGCTGAGGAGGCCAATGGGCCCCAGGAAACAGCGCCCAGGGGAGGGCACTACCCCCCTCCCGCCCCCGTGATCTGATCTGGGCCTCAGACACGCTCAGGCTCTGGAGGGGTGACTCGCACTCAGCAGACTCACAAGAGACCATTGTGCAGATCAGGATGCCTGAGTGCCCGGTGTGGTGAGGAGGTGGGGCAGGTGTTGGTATCAGTCAGTCAGTGCATTCCCGACCTGGGCCGAATGACTCCCTCATAGCTGAAAGGACAAAGCAGAAACGAACTCTCCTCCATCTTGTCCTATAGGGCTGGGCCCCCTGCCTAAACCCCCTCCCTTTTCTGGGAGTGACCACAGGTGTGCCAGCCATGTCCTAGCTTCCCCAACCACCGCCCGAATGGACCAATGAGGCTCCAGGAACACAGCGAGGGTCCTAATAAGGCTAGGCCACAGAAAAACCCTGACCCCAGTGACCAATCTCTGTAACGCTCGTCACTTCCCTAAGCCCTCCCTAATGACCAACCCCATATAACCCACTGTTCTTCCGGGGCTCGCTCTCTCCTCTTGCTGCTGCGCCAGAAAGAGGCTGGGAGCCAAACCCGGGTTTGAATAAAGACTCTTTGCTTTTGCATCGGAAAAAGGCTCCCTGGTGTTTGATTACTGGGGACCCTGAACTCTGGGCATGACAATAGCCAGCCTCAAACGGTGTCTGGGCTGGATGCTGCCGTCAGCTTGGCCAGCGTGTGTTCCCCACATCAGAAGGCTGCGTGAGGTGGAATTGTCCTCAGAGCCTGCTGAGTGAGGGTGGAATCCAGGCAGGGCAGTGAGCTGGGTGAAAGCCAGGGACAGAGGCAAAGCCAGGGCAAGACTTGCCGGGGCTCCCGCCAAGCCCGTGTGGACTCCTGGGCCTGAGGTTGGGAACAGACAGAGGGGGGCCCTCTTCCCGGGTCAGGCAGGTGGAGCCGGTGGTCCTGGGCAAGGCCCTTCACCTCTCTGCGGTTTCATTCCTCACCGGCAACCTCAGGGTGAATGCCCACTCTCTGGGACACCCAGCCCTCCTGCCCTCTCTCCCTGGAGGCCGGCCCCGTGGACTCCGTCCTGACCTCTGCTTCCAGTTGGGTTTGGCTTGTGGGACCTTACGTGACAGGGGACGAGAGGAGTGGAAGGTCAGGGTCCCCAGCTCCCTCCATTAGAGAACGGCCTTGTCCCTCGCTGAAGATCACACAGCTCCTCAGAGGCAGTGCCCTCTACCCAGCTCCTGGGTCCTGAGTTCTGGTAACCATGGCAACCACTCCCTGCCTTTATCAGACCCTTTTCTGGAATCAGCAAACATTGTCTGTGAAGGAACACATCACAGATATTTTAGGCTCTGGGAACATGCATATGCTCTGTTATTATTATTATTATTACAGTGGTACCTCGAGATACGAGTTTAATTCGTTCCGTAACCTTGAGGCATGGGAAACTATGAAACCCTCGAGTCTCGGTAAACTGGTGGGTCTTGTGCAGCCGGCCGATTCGCGAGATTACTCATATCTCAAATGTTGCTCCTATTTCAAAGCAAAAATCGCTCGCTCGACAGCTCGTATCTCAAAAATATTGTATGTTAGGGCACTCGTATCTCGAGGTACCACTGTATTATTATTATTATTCTGCTTCTTCTTCTTCGTCTTCTTTTTAATATATTTTATTGACTTTTTACAAAGAGGAAGGGAGAGGGATAGAGAGTTAGAAACATCGATGAGAGAGAGACATCGATCAGCCGCCTCCTGCATGTCCCCTACTGGGGATGTGCTCACAACCAAGGTACATGCCCTTGACCTGAATCGAACTTGGGACCTTTCAGTCCTCAGGCCGATGCTCTATCCACTGAGCCAAACCCATTTCGGCCCATATTCTTCTTTTTACTTTTTACAACACTATTCACGCGAGCACCACAGTTAGCTCCCCGTTGTTCAAAAGCAGGCCAGGGCTCTGGTCTGCCTTCAGCCGCCCTGGTCTGCCTGTGCCTCCTGTGGCCCCACCATTCCCACAACCTCCCGGGAGAAGAGGCCTCACCCATGGGTGATGCAGACTCGTGGCTGTCGGGGAGAGGAATCGGCCACCGCGCTGGCAGTGGTGGTGGGTCATCCCAGGGCAGGGTCCGCCCCCATCTTCAGTGCAGGTAGCTCCTGGGGCCCAGTCATCTCTGGCTGCTCCAGATCCCCGTTTGCACGGCTGACCCCGGCCCTGCTCAGTTGGATGACCCAGTACCACGGGGCCGAGGGATGGACATTGGGGTCTTTCTCTTGCGGGAGCCCTCGCTTCATCTGGGGACTCGGCACTGAGGGCCTTGTCTGAAGGTCTGTCCCCAGTGTGCATTATGCTTGGGAGACGCAGGCGCTGCTGGGGAGACTCAGCATTGCCGGGGGCTGCCTGGTGTGGGCTGCGGGTTCCCACGACAGGCAGACAGGCAGGCAGGGGCCCATCTTGCCGCCACCCGCCAGCCTGTTCTTCACCTGGGCGCCGGCTGGCCAGGCTGGGGCCACATCGAGTTCCTTACACTCTGCTAGTCAAAGGCTCGTCCGTCATCTGTGGTGCCAGGATGGGGGTGCTTGTCACCCTGACGGAGTCGTCCCATGGAGCCTGGAGGAGCCCAGGAATGCAGTCCCTAGATCAAAAGGCTTCGTCCTGTCTGAGGGTGGAAACACTGGCAAGAGAATAAAGTCTTCGTCTGAAGAGAGTGTCAAAGATGATGTCATCTAGGTGTCGAGCGCCGCTTGCGCAATCCCAGCTCCCTGTTTGGTGCGGTGACTCGGTGGCTCAGGGAGGTGCAAGGCCTATGGTTTCCTCTCTGCATCCACCGGGGACCGTTTCTGGTGTGAGCGCCGGGCTCTAGGCTGTCCTGCTAGAGGGCCATGCAGGTGGGGAGGCCCATGTGGTACCAAACGGGAGTGAGGGGTGGCTGGGACTCTCCTGCGTTCGCCATTCACCCCGTGTCATCATCACTTCCCCGCGTGTCAATTTTTAAAAAAAATATATTTTATTGATTTTTTACAGAGAGGAAGGGAGAGGGACAGAGAGTCAGAAACATCGATGAGAGAAAAACATCAATCAGCTGCCTCCTGCACGACCCCTACTGGGGATGTGCCCACAACCAAGGTACATGCCTTTGACCAGAATAGAATTTGGGACCTTTCAGTCCACAGGCCAATGCTCTATCCACTGAGCATTTTGGTCTGAGTGTTGATTTTTTCATCTGGGGGTACACAGCACCTCATTTGTGTAGTGTCTGGGCACTTCCCATTGGACTATAAGCGTTTGGGGTAGGGGGTCTCCCTGTCTCACTGTATCCCAGCTGAGTAAATATTCCATAGATGGAAGGATGACATTGCAGAAAGTTGGTGTTCGACGTATCTCACCATTATCATTACCACCGTTATTATTATTCTTTCTTCCAAAGCACTCAGAACCTCAAATCCCTCTCAGGAATGCATGAAGCCCAGTTGACGCTCTGTGGCAGAGATCAGAAACTGCGGCCTCTGGGCCACATCGGCCCACTGCTTGCTTTTGTAAATAAAGCTTTATTGGAGCCCTGCATGCCCAGTTGTTGATGTAGTGTGGTTGTCTGCTCTGCAACAGCAGAGTGGAGTGGTTAGGACAGAGACCACAGCTCTCAGAGTCTAAACGATTTACTCTCTGAACCTTTTTGGAGGTCTGCTGGCCCTGGGCTGGGGTCCACGCCAGGGAGGGAGGACAGAGCCCAGCCTTTTGGACCCTCTCTTATTGCGAACAGTGTTTAGTGCCGAGGCCCGGGCAGGGAGGGAGAAAAGGAGGGGAAAGAGGCGACGATCAGGAGGTGGTGGTCAGGAAGGAAGGTGGGTTGGGTGGGCTGAGGCGGGAGGGACATGAGAGGGGGGCTTCACCCTCACCTTCTCTGCCGAGATGGGCCGACCTGGCTGGAAATGTCTCGCAGGCTCCACCATGAGCCAGTTTATCTCCTGATGTGCCTGTAGCATCAGCTGGAAGGAACATGGGAGAGAAGCCAGAGGGTAGTCATTCCTCTCTGCAGTCCCCCGCCTCCCACCCCCTCATGCCCAAACCTCACAGTGGCTTGGGGGCTCTGCCAGGCAGGTCCCCACCTTGCCTGTTACCCTTCCTGCTCTGTGCCACGTCCTGGCCCTGGCCCTGCCCCCCACCTCCTGCTTTGTTTTCCTCCACAGCACTTCCCACCATCGGACCTGCCTGGGATTTATATTATTGATCATCTTATTTTCAAGGACCCCCTCCCACCACCCACACACGCATCCTTGCAACTGGAATATAAATTCCATAGGGCAGCTTTTTCTATCGTTTCACTCACGGCTGAATCCCCGTGCCTGACACATAGTGGGTGCTCTGCGACCATTTTGGAATGAATGGATTTACAAGGGAGCTCATCTCAGCCCTCTGAGCCAGGCTTCCAGCTCCCCCAGCTCTGCAAGCTGGAGAGCTGCCCTCTCCCAGCTCCCGATGAAATATCGGGGAGGGAGGCTGATGGGGCCCATCACTGCGGGGGAGAGGATAGGGACGTGGGACTCTGATGTCCCAGCCTTGCTCATTCCAGCCTTCCTTGGGCCTCAGGCCAGGGCTACCTCGGTTTACCAGCTACATCCTTCACTATCCAACATGCAACCTAACCCCTGCCCCCCTCACCAAGGGGACTGGAGCCTTGCTTCTGGCACCATTCGGGATTTTCCTTGCTCTCTTTCTCTCACTCCTGGAAGTCTTCAACTCCACGCCCGCCTGCCAAGCGGAGCGCTTCTCCTGGCCTGGACGGAGGTCGCTTCTCCGGCTGGCCAGTTCACAGGCGCCTGTCTCCGCCCAGCCACCCACCACGACTTCGACACACGGGAGCTCGGAAGTGTCATGTAAAATAAGAAATATAAGCCTCAGTGACCCTTGCTCCAGAGGAGATGGAGAAAAGGCTTATGGCTCAGGAAATAAGAGCCAGCGATGTTTCCAACTGGCGGCTCCTGGGCGGACTGCACACGCTTTAGGTGCTCAGCGGCGGGGAGGCTGAGGCTGGCTGGGCGTGAGGCTCTGGAGGAAGGGGGCATGCACGGGGCTGGGAGGAATATGGAGGCGCCTGGGGGCGTGGCAGGCCATGGCTGTCATGGTGAGATGGGGGGACTGAGGGAGTCACGGGGCATGCAAACAGAGGCGTGGGTGGCTGTGTCTCCCCAGGGTGGGACCTGAGAATCCCCAGGCCCGAGGATCAGCAGGAGGGTGGAGAGCTCCGAGTCCTTCCCATCTCTCTGGGCAGCAGGATTTCATTTTATAAATCACTGGCTAACCCAGGTTATCAACGGCTACGGAATATGGAATCTTTAATGACCAAAGGGGTGTGGGATGAAGCGTTTTCATGGAAAGAATTCTAGACGGGAAGTCAGGAGCCCTGGCTCCGCCATCCAGCACAGCACAGCAGTGTGCCAATTCTCTCCAATTGGCAGCTGAAATAAGTGAGGATCAGGGAGGGTCAGTGTCTTGCTTAATGACATACAGCTTAGATGGTGGCAAGGGGATTTAAACTCGGATAGGCTCTTGGGAGTAAATGACAGTCATAGCAACAAGCACATCAAGAGTCTTTGCTCTCAAGAGTCCTTGACCTGTCCGGCTGGTGTAGCTCAGTGGTTCCATTCCCATCAGGACACACAATCCAGTTGCGGACTCCATCCCCAGTGTGGGGCGTGCAGGAGGCAGCTGATCAATGATTCTCTCTCACCATGGATGTTTCTATGTCTCTCCCTCTCCCATTCTTTCTGAAATCAATAAAAAAAATACACCTATCTTTTAAAAAGTCTTTGACCCGGTACTGTAGTCACCTCTTTCGGTGGAGAAAAGAGCCGGAATTTCTCACCTCCTCTTGCTCTGATCCTGTAGGAAGCTCATAAAGATTTTTCCTTGTGGTTCAAGGAGTCCTGGGAGGAAATCATGAGTTCCCTCTCTAAGCAGAGGCTTCCGGGAAAACAATTTTACAGAGATATGTTTTATATATCATAACTTTCGACCCATTTCAAATGTACAATGCAATGATTTTAGTAACTACTTTAAAAAAGTAGTGCCACCCTCACAACAAATTAATTTTAGAAATTTTAGGTATTTTTGTATCTTTATAAAAATGTCAGAATTTTCTTGTCGATTTCTGCCAAGAAAAAAAAAAGAGCCCTCTGGAATTTTGATAGAAATTGCATTGCATCCATAACTCAATTTGGGAGAATTGCCATTTTAACCATAAATGAGTATTCCAACCCATGAATGTGGACTGCCCATTTACCTACATCTGCTTTGCTTTCCTTTTCCAAGTTTAATAATGTTTTATCTCTGATTCATGCACATTTAAACACTTTATTCCTAAGTATTATGTTTTTGTGATGCTGTTGTGAATGGAATGGTATCCTTAGTTTCATTTTTGGATTGTGCATTGCTAGTAAATAGAAACAACTGATATTTTTGGATTGATTTTGCGTTCTGTGACCTTGTGTACTACTCCCAATAGTGTGTGTGAGTGTGTGTGTGCACGAATCCCTTGGGAGTCTCCATATACAGGATCATGTTCTCTTATCCCATAAGGCGATAAGACCTCCATACCAAGCCAAGACCGGTTTGGCTCAGTGGATAGAGCATCGGCCTGCGGACTGAAAGGTCCCAGGTTCGATTCCTGTCAGGGGCATGTGCCTTGCTTGCGGGCACATCCCCAGTGTGGGGTGTGCAGGAGGTGGCTGATCGATGTCTCTCTCTCATCGATGTTTCTGACTTTCTATCTCTCTCCCTTTCTCTCTGTGAAAAATCAATAAAATATATTAAAAAAAAAAAAGACCTCCATACCAGGTTGCCTAGGAATGATGTGAACGGAGTGAGGAAAGTTAACTTTACTTCTTCCGGTTCAATCAGGATGCCTTTTATTTCCTTTTCTGATTGGATGGTACGCCCCTGGGAATTCGCCTCCCATGTCAACCAGCTGCGTGTGACCACCAGTCTCTGCTCTCCCGTGGCTTCTCCTCCTCCCGCCTGAAATTCACCGTGAGGTGTCCGGGCACCCCGCTCCCACTCTCAGAAGCCTGGTGGTCAGCCAGTTGGCTGCGTTTGCATCCTGGCTTCATCGTTTATTTGCTCTGTGCCCTCTGGAAAGCTATCAACCTCTCTGAGTGTCTCAGCCTCCCAGTCTTTACAGAAGGTGGTGATGCTGCCACTGTGCGCGCCCCCTAGGATGGGATGGGTCCGTCTGTGTAACACAGCAGCGCCTGGCACACAGTCTCTCCTCAGCACGTGTGGGCTGTGCCATCGCCCTGTTAGTTCAAAGGTGAAGTTAGACCCTGTCTAGATCTTTGATGGTTTAAAACCCATTATCCTGCTGCACCCTCACTTTGCACATGAAGGAACAGAAGCCTGAGAAGGTCAGCATGTGTCCGATGTGCCGGTTGGAACATTCCACCAGGATCTCTTACCCACCCATCCCGCCCCCCGCTTGGTGGGCACAGGAGGCTCAGTTCATCCCGGAGCCCTTTTCCTTTGGGGTTTCACTGCTGGCCAAGTCCAGCACCCCCTGCCCGCCCATATTTAAAACGGATTAAGCGGCAACACGCAAACGCAGATTACAGCCGTCTGGGTACCTTTCCGTCCAAACAGGCTCGCTGGCTGCTGCGAGAGCCATCCCCGTCAGCGTGCCCGAACCCTGGCTTTGTCTCCTGAGATGTCCTCCGTGATAAATCACCGGCCGGCCAGCCTTCTTCCCTACAGGGGGGCGTGCAGGCCTCTGCCCCCACCAGACCTCCCTCGCCCTGCGTGGGGTCACAACTCACAGAATTGCGTGGCCTTGGGCAAGTTGATTTGTGCCTTTGAGCCTTGGTTTCCCTATTTTCCCTATCTCTGAGCCTCAGTTTTTGGGTTCATGCGCACAAGGTGATAAGATCTCCATCCATCCGAGGTTGTTCAGGAATGATGGGCATTGAGTGAGAACCTCAGTTGGGAGCCAGCTCCATATGTGTCACTCAGATCTGGCTTTCTGCCTGGATCCCAGGGCCTAGCGCAGGGCTTAGTGCACAGTGGATGGTAAACACACCTTTAATAATGGAATGGGAATGAATTGTTTTAGATTCTCACTTCCCTGAAGTTGCAATTTTAAACAGAGTGGTCCGGAAGGCCTCTGGAGGTGATGAAACTTAAGGGAGGACCTGCAGAGGGTGAGAAAAGGGGGTGTGAAGGTTTTGGGGGGCAGGGAATTCTGGAGGAAGGGAACATCTAAGGAAGTGGTTCTCAACCTTCCTAATGCCGCGACCCTTTAATACAGTTCCTCATGTTGTGGTGACCCCCAACCATAAAATTATTTATGTTGCTACTTCATAACTGTAATTTTGCAACTCTTATGAATCGTATCTGTGTTTTCCGATAGGCTTAAGCAACTCTTGTGAAAGGGTTGTTCGACCCCCCTAAGGGGTCATGACCCACAGGTTGAGAACTGCTGATCTAAGGTGAGGAGGACAGTGTGGCTGATTTCAGCAAATGACCTGGTGGGAATAAGAGGTAATAAGGCCAAGAAGGTGAGGGGGATAGATCTTTTAGGATGAGACCCCCATGTGGACTCCCAGCTGCCCAAATTGGTTACTTTATCCCAAAACATTTGCAGGCAGTTGACAGGCTGGGCAGGGGCAGGGCTGGTGGAGGAGGCACCCAGGGCTCTCTGCTTAGGGTGGTATGAAGAAGAGCAGGGCCTGCTAGACAGCTTTTCCTTAGGCCTGGAGCATAAGGAACTGAGAGGGGGGTGGGGCAAGCCAGGGTCTGGTCCCACTTCTCCAGAAGCACCCTCACTGGCTTGGGACTTGGGGGAACAGAGGCAATAGAGGGGGCGATTCCTCATAGCACAGCAAGAACCTCGCGGTCTGAGCCTCCCTGGCCTCCAACCTGCTCCTGTGTTTCTGATACCCAGGCGGACACAGGAGTGTGGGGGCAGCTGTCAAAAGGGCTCATGAAGCCCCAAGGGGCTTTTGAGGGCCTGGGTGCAGGTTGGAGCTCTGCCCCTGACCCGCAGCCAGGACGGCAGGAAGTGTGCGGGAGCAGAAGCCCGGTGCAGGCTCTCTGAGACAGAGGTCGGAGGGTGTAGTTTCTGTCCTAGTCACGAGAGCACCTGTGGCTCTCCCCACTTTAATGAGGCAGCTTGCTTTGCTCCGGGTGGAGGAGAAACTGGTTCTCTGACCCTTGAGGGTCTGCACCCCGGCAGTTCCTCTTGGGGTGTGTCAGCTCCAGGCCCCGCTGTGTGAGGACACAGAGCTGCTGGGAGGAGCTGCACTATCTTTCCTTTAGTGTTTAAAGGGACACATTCCCTTCCGAGTCTGTGTTGGACATTCCCGTGCCAAAAGGCAAGGACCAATAGAGGACTGTGAATTGCCTCTAGCTGCTGAGCTGGCACCAGGAGTGCTTCCCGGAGGAGGTGAGGTTGCACCCCTGCCTTGTAGGAGGCGCGGGATTGGGGCTGAGGAGTGAGGAGAGCTTACCTAGAGGCCCACGATGAGCCCAGGTCAGGCTTGGAGGCAGATATTGGACAGCTGGGTTGGGCTTCTCTCTCATCAGCCCTGACTGGGAAAACCACAGCATCTGGCAACATATGTGCATGTGTGTGTGTGTGTGTGTGTGTGTGTGTGTGTGCACGTGCATGTATGTGCATGTGTGTGTAACAAGAGGGAGAAACCCTCCACAATGCCCATGGAAGCAGGTATTCAAGGGCTGCTTGGCCACATCCCCTCTTCCTCTGATGGGCTGGAATTTCCCACCCTCCCAATCCAGGAGTCAGTGTAGTAAAGGCAGAGTCAGAGATGGTGAGAGAAAAGGCAGAGGACATGGGAGAAGTAAGAGAAAGAAAGAAGAGAAAGAGACGAGTGAGAAGGGGGGAGGGAGGGAGAGAAAGGAGGGGAGAGTAAGGAGCAGCACGGGGAGAGCGGAAGCCTTGCTAAGGTGGAGAGTTCTGGCCTCGCTTTCTGAGGCCGTTTGTCAGGGAGAGGAAATTGGTGGCTGGCTGAAACCTGAGCCGCGCAGCTGTGTGGGTGAGAACCAGCCTTCTTGGGCACACAGACTCCTCAGTGTGGGCAAGGCCCGTGCCAACTGCTCTCCCACTGGGCTGGGGCCTGACAGCCTGGGCTGGGCGTGCTCAGGTGATTGAAAGGCCGGGCGGAGAAGGGGACCTCTGAAGAAATGTCACTTTGGGGAGGAAGGGGGGCTGTGGAAAAGGACTCCTTTGGTGTCTGAGGAATAAAGAGGTCTTTGTGCGCAGCCGAGGGGCCGACGTGCTGCCGACTGGCCACGAGGTGGAAGGACACCTTGCCTGCCTTTCAAGTCCAGGCTCCGTGGAAGGCGCGGCTGTTGGCCCGCTGCTGCGTTTCTCCTGGACAGAGTTAAGGCCCAGCCCCTGGGTGACCTCACTGGGACCCCAAACCTTGCCTTCGTGGCTCAAGCTGGGTCCTTGAGCTCAACAGCTGGACTGAAACACGTGCAGTGAGAGAGGAAAGGCCCAGAGCGGAGGGGGACTCAGCTCCCCCGCTCCCAGGAGTGGGGAGGTGAGACAGGGAAGGGACCTTTCTGTCTCAAGGCCTCTCCTCCTTTGGGGGCTCTGTAGCCTGTGCCCTCCCTCTCCCCCACAGGCCTCAGGAAGGATGGGGGAGAACAGAGTCTGAACATCACTCACAGCTCTTGGCAAGGTGACCCAGGGGCTTTCCCAGTGTTGCTTGGGGCCTCCGTGCCCTGCGTTGCCGCAGGCCAGCCTCCCTCCCACCAGCACTGGGAGGCGGTCTCCTCGCCTAAGTCCTTTCATTGTCGAGAGTCTGCTCTGCGTGGCCCTGGGCAGCGCAAATGGCCAAGAACGAACACCCAGGGCGGCCCCACCCATGCCGGCTGGTGCGCGAATGCCCAGCTCCCTCTCCTTGGAGGAAGGTTGATTCTGGGGCGGAAAAGCCACAGATGTCCTCGTCCTAAGCCCTGGCACCTGCACCACGTTACCTGCCACACGAAGGGGTGACGACCACCATGGAACTAAGGCTGCTCTCCCTGCCGGATTACCTGGTGGCCCCAGGATCCTTACAAGGTCCTACGGAGAGAGAGGCAGAAGAGAAGGGCAGAGAGACGCAGTCTGAGAAGACCCGGCCTGCCATTGCTGCCTGCCCAGGACTGCGGGGCCTGGAGAAGCTGGAAAAAGTAAGGAAAGCCACCCTCCCTGGAGCCTCCAGAGCAACCAGCCCTGCAATGCTTCGGTTTTTGCCCCGGGAGACCTGGGTCCGATTTCTGCCCTTCAGACCGTGAGATAACATGTTGGCGTTTTTCAAGGATAAATGTATGGTGTGTTGTTGTTATAGCAGCAAGGGGAACCTTCTACTCACGGATGGAGTCTCAGCCGACCGAACCCCGCCACCCCCAGTGGGAACTTCTTGATAACACAGCTCCCACTGGCTGTCCCTTCCCTGTCTCACCGCCCCACTCCCGCCAGGACTTCTCAGGGCCACCTCCCTGAAACTGCCACTGCTTGTCTCAGAGCCCGAGACACTTCCTGGGTTTAATTAAACTTTCTTCCAGGGCCTTATGGGTGCCTGTTTGTGCCAGCTCCCTAGCACAGCTGCCAGGCTGGCCACAAAGCCCTGCTCGCCATTCTCGTTGGTTCGGGAATGCTGGCCGCTCGTGTCTCTACACCAGGAGCGGTAAGCTGGAACCGCACCGTGACACTTGGAGGGAACTCGGTTATCAGCAGCAGCCCATTTTACAGATGAGCAATTGGAGACACAGAGAAATGAGGTCCCCTTTGCTCAGGGCCCCCCCAGCTAGGTGCGGCAGAGGTGGCGCTGGCACTGGAAACCAGGCACTCTGTCTCCGTGGCACCTGTCTTTCCACGCACACCCCTGTGTGGTGCTCACCAGAGGGTAAGTGTGTGGGAGGGGCCTGGAGGCTGTCAGGCTGTTACTTATTCAAATGTTCCGTTGTTTTTTCTGGATTGTGTGACATTTGTTAAATTGGTTCGTTTTTAAACTTTGGAGTTAATTGGCTTTCTTTGTTCACTCCAAATCATGATTCTAGGCAGCCTGGAACTTGCTCACAGGCAGAAGTTCTAGGGCAGTGGTTCTCAACCTGTGGGTCGCGACCCCTTTGGGGGGCGAACGACACTTTCACAGGGGTCGCCTAAGACCATCGGAAAACACAGGTATTTACATTATAATTCATAACAATAGCAAAATTACAGCTATGAAGTATGGTTGGGGGTCACCACAACATGAGGAACTGTAGTAAAGGGTCGCGGCATGAGAAAGGTTGAGAACCACTGTGCTAGGGACAGAGAAGCCTCAGGCTGCGTGCCGGGGGGAAGCTTGCTGTTCCGCTAGCCCACACTGCTTGTCCCTGGGATCCGGCACCAGCCTTTCTCTCCCTGTGAAGCAGAGGCGTGTGGAATAAGAGGAGGGGCCAGTGCCCACCGCTCCTGCTGAGAGGTGATCACTGCTGCCTCCATTCCTGCAGCTCCTACGGCATTCCATCCACTCACCGGCTTTAGCTCCCACAACCCTCTCAACAGCCTGTGGGAGCCGGGGCTGCTGCTGGTATTATTATCCCGCTGCACAGGCCAGTGACTGAGGCCAGAGCTCGGGGATGCTCACGGCCACGTGTATTACACAGTGTAAATGCCACGCGTACTTCGGAGGCTCTGGAAAGTCCTGTAGGGAAAGCAAACAGAAAGACCCGTTAAATGTCTGCAATCCAGAGGCTGTGTGGGCTCTCAGGCTATCCACGGGCCACTCGTTTAAGTACCAACTTGAGGGCCTGCCCGTCCCTGAAAGGCTCCTGGCACAGAGTAGGTACTTGACAAACCTTTCTGAATGAGTGAATGGAGGAGTGGAGTGAGTGGTGACTGCAGGTCTGTCTGCACCGCTCTTACCTGGCTGACCTGCCCCTCCACCCGGGACCCTCCCAGTAATCTCTAGTGCTGGGTGGCAGAGAGGACCAGGGCAGAATGACATCTCCTCACAAAACAAGCAAGTGCAGGCTGGTTACTTCAGCCATTACCTCGGGCCCTTGTTTCCAGCTCCTAGTGGATGCGAGATGCTGGCGGTGTCTCTGGGCTTCAGACCCCACAGCCTCCAGAGGCAGGAGGGCAGATCCTCTCCAGGAGCCGCCCTCTGTGGGGGAGGAGGACCGTCCCTGCCGGAGCCCCAGCAGGGCCCTTGGCCTTTTGGCTGTGGTTGGGTTACCAGCTCAGCTCCAGCCCCCTCTGGGCTGGGTACTGTTGGGTATCTGCACTGTCAGCCTGTGGAACTCAAAAGGGCAAGTGAGGGTGAGAAACACTGTCCTTAATGCTCCCAGCACGCAGAGACTGTGCATCCCGATGCTTGTTTTGCTTCTGAGGTTGCTGCTCTTTCCATCCGCTCAGCAGCAGATACCTGTCTGCTGAGCATTTATTATGCGCCTGGGCCTGTTTACACACTTGAGCTCCTATTATCCATGTCACGATGCTACGGGGACAGTTACTTCGCTTTCGCTTCACAGCGGGGGAAACTGAGGCCCAGAGATGCTAAAGAATGTGCCCCCAGGGACACACAGCTGGGCGGGGGTGGGGCTGAGATGTAGGTGTGAGCCTGTGGCCCTCCCACTGAACGGGGCCCCCTCAGCTGGCCAGACCGGGTGTGGCCATCACACTCCACGTCCGCGCCGGGCGTTGGCACCGGGCAGGCAGACATCATTACCCCCAAGGACAGATCGCAGCCGGCGGGCGAGTTGTCAACTTCACGAACTCCAAAGAGGCTGGACGTGCCTGACTAAAATCCATTTAAGAAAATTAACCCTCTGCTTGGAGTTCGTGGGCGGCAGGAGCTACAGAGTTCTTAAAAGGTGTGAGGGCAGATTAATGGAGTCCATATGCCTCAAATTGAGAATATCGCTGTGCTGGGTGGGCTTATCATCAAACTCTTAGGATAACAAAGGGTGGGAGAGTTCAAAGGGCTGGCTC